>JADDOH010023549.1:0-11887 GCA_016648135.1 Agrypnia vestita | reverse complement strand
CAGTTATTGCGGATTTCGATTTATTGTGATTTATACAATGGAACTTCAACTTAGAGCATAATTTTATCTCAAAACACTTGTATGTCGAAGCAAATTTCTCCATAGTAAATAAAGGAAACCGTTAATCCATTCAAAGATAGAAAAATATTTATATCAAAATAATTAGTGCAATATATGCATATGGATATTTAAATTTTTTTTAAAATATTTAATTTTATAATAAAAGACGATTGAAGATTTAAACTATATCTTGCCTATAATAAAATTTTCTCAATATATTACTGTTTTTTTCCTGGTGGCATTGACCACAATAATCAGAGTACATATTCCTATTTAGCAGAAGGAGCTTCCATGTGTTTGGAATCAGAATCTGTTTCAGGGGATATTTTTACTTTTTCCAGAATCTAGCGGCTCTGCAGCCACATCTCCGGTGAGAGCTCCTTCAGAAGTCCAGGCTTTTAGAAATGTAGTCCTAAAAGACATCATCGACTCTGAAAAAGCTCATGTGGCAGAATTACAAGGGCTTGTAAATAATTTTCTACAACCCCTTGAAAAGAGTGATATGTGAGTAATTTGAAATCAACAGATACAAAAAAAATTACCATGCTATGGATTATTTTTGAATAGATTAGAATAGAATAGAATATTAAAGACAAAAAGTATAGCAGTGATAACTAGTTGCACAAGAATTCATTAAGTTTCAAGCATCTATAGAAACCGTAAATCTTATGTTGGAGCAAATGGAAGTGATGGAAGATTTTCTAAAAATTGAAGAAAGTCACATCACAAAATCAAGTAAAACAATTTATCAAATTCACAATGACTTAAAGAGGGCGAGACATTGATGCGCAAATTAGTACATGAGGTTCACTGAGTAGTGTAGCTAGCTGGTCACGAAGTATTAAATAATGAAAATTTTTTAAAACCTTCAATGAAATATACCTAGAAGTGAAAATACTCTTTTTAAGACTCTAATTGTGCAAAAGGCATTTATATTACTTACTTCAATAGCATCTATCCATTTTGATGTCGAGTCTACAATTATTAAAAAATATTTATTCGCTATGGGACCAAAAAAATCTAAATGTATTCTACTCCATACATGTTCTTCTATTGGCCAACTTCCTAATTCGACCCTGCATGGTGAGCTTAAATTTTCTTGGCATTGCTTACATTCTTTAATCGTACGTTCAATATCTGCGTTCATTCCCAACCAATAAAAATAATTTCTCGCTAAATTTTTTGATTTGACGATTCCCATGTGAGATTGATGTATATACTTTAATATTTTTTTTTTTAGAATTGATGGTATTATCAATCTACTATCAAAGAATAAACAGTCATTGAATTCTGATAATTTATCCCTAATTTGCCAATATTTTAAAATATCTCCCGAAATTTTCTTTTTCTCGGGCCATCCATCACTTAGATATTTTTTTATTTCCATAAATAACTCATCACTATTGGAATTGTCTCTTATTAATTCTCTATCCAGTTTCGCATTAAACGAAATAAAATTTAAAAATTCAATCTCTACCTCTTCTACATTAATCTCATTAGTAAAAAAATCAAAACTTTCGTTATTTTCCTTTTCTGACAATTTCATTGGTAGTCTAGATAAGAAATCTGCTTTATTGTCTTTCGTATTAATATATTCAATCGTATAATCATAATTTTTTAAGATTAATGCATATCTTTGTAGTCTACTAGCTGTTAATATCGGAAAATTTTTATTTTCTCCTAAAATATGCACCAAGGGTTTGTTATTACATGCTAAGATAAATTTTCTTCCATACAAATATTGAAAGAATTTTTTTAAGCCAAAAATAATTGCACTAGCCTCTTTATCCAATATTGAGTATTTTAATTCCGTCGATGTAAAAGTCTTACTGGCATAAGCTATTGGTCTTTCAATACTGTTTTCGTAAACGTGGCAAATTATCGCTGACATTCCTACATTACTTGCGTCTGTTATGAGTTTAATAGGTATATTCTGATCATAATGTACCAAAATTTTATTCGACTTTAATATTTCTTTAACCTTCTCAAAAGCAATTTGACAATTATTATCCCAATTAAACTCAGTCTCTTTTTTTAACAAGTTATACAAAGGTTCTAAAATACTCGCTAGATTTTTAATAAAAATCCTATAATAATTTATACCTCCTAAAAAACTACGTAACTCCGTTACATTTTTAGGTACTTCCATATTTATAATTGCTTCAACTTTATCAGGCAATGGCTGTACACCCCTATTAGAAATTTTAAATCCCAAATATTCAACTTCTTTTTTATTAAATTCACATTTATCGATATTTACTGTTAAACCACAATCATTTAATCGTTTTAAAGTTCTTTCAGTTTCTTCCTCTAACCCTTCTAGCGTATCGGAGAATACTAAAATGTCATCTAGAAAACATGCAACTTGTAAATCGCTTACTACTGAATTAAGAACATTACTAAAAATTGCCGGCGATGTAGTCAATCCAAATGGTAAAACTTTATATGCAAATAAACCTAAATGGGTAGAAATAACACATAATTTCCTAGACCTTTTATTTAATCTTAATTGCCCGAATGCGTTTTTTAAGTCTAATTTTGCAAAATATTTTGCCCCTTTCAATTTAGCCATTAAATCTTCTATTTTTGGTAATGGATATTTTAAACGCCTTAACATAGGATTTAATGTATTTTTAAAATCTGCGCATATTCTAATACTTCCATTTTTTTTTTTTACTATAACTATTGGACTTGCCATTTCACTAATATCCATTTTCTCGATTATGTTTTCATCTAACAATCTATTGATCTCTTCTTCTACCTTGTCTTTTAAACTAAAAGGGATTGGCCTTGGTTTACAATATTTGGGTTGAAAATTCGGTAAAACCTCAATATTCACTTCGTAATTTTTAAAACTACCAGTTTTATTTAAAAATACATCCTTTTACTTAGTTTTCATTTTACCTAAAAAATAATTATTATTCAATACGCTTGGCAACTCACTTGATGTTGATGCTAACACATTAATATTTGTAAACCCAATTTTAAATGTATTTATAAAATTTCTTCCTAGTATGAATGACGAACCGTTATTCACGATAATGAAATCTTGTTCAGCGATAATATTGTTGTACTCAACTGAAAACCTATAGATACCTATTACTTCGAGTGATGTACTATCATAACCGGATAACTTTATTTCACACTTATTTAACTTAATCTCCTTAAAAAAATCTTTTGTATAAATGAAAGGGCATTACATTAACTCCCGATCCGGTGTCTAAAATCATCTGTAATACAATTCCATTCACTTTAACCTGTAGATAAATAGGATCGCAATCTTTATAACTAATGTTCATGATTGTATTAATCACTTCACACTTATTAGCATAATGAAAACGCCCCCCACACTTGAAACATACTATATTTTTTAAAAAACAATCTTTCTTTTTATGTCCCTGTTTGTGGCAAATGAAACATTTCAACAAAATTTTACTGTCAGGTGTTTTGAACCCTGTACTACGCAAGCGCGTCATTCGATCCAAATTGTCTGTGATTGGTCGAGAGTTTGAAATGGGCCTCGATCTCTGATTGGGCCGTTCTATACTACACAAAATATTATCGTTACTATGCAAATCAATATTGTTACAACTCTCATTTTTTCTCTCAATAATATGTTCATATGTATACGCCAACTCCACACACTCATTCAAATTATTTCCCGCGGCACTCAAAAATAATTTATTTTTAATTTCCGCGTTAAATATTCCTATAATAAAAATATCTTTCAAAATTTCATCTAATCTATTGTTGAATGAACATTTAATAGCCAAACTTTTTAATCTTGCCATAAAATCTCTAATTGATTCATCATTTGCCTGTTTACAATTAAAAAAAAATTCTCTGTGTTCGTATATATTATCACTACCCTTGCAACTTTTTTCTATAATTGTACATAATTCCTCGAATTTTAAAACTGACAATTTTCTTGGAAAACATAGTTCACTCAGAAAGACAAAGGTATCTTCCGTAAGACTACTTAAGAGAAATGCTCTCTTCTTGTCTTCTGACAATTTCTCATCACCGAGTATGAGAATCTGATCCAATCTTTCCTTGAAGATGGGCCAATTCCCAGACTTGTGGCAGAAAGGACTCAACCCTCTCAAAAACCCCTCCATTTTGAGCACTAGCTAAGTATTTTATTACAGGTAACAATTACTTAACTTAAGGTCCCGACCACGAAGATAGCTCGACTCCGAAGATCGTAGATGACCCTCAATAGACCCTCGTCCTTTGCCTCTATGTTTCCTGGTTGATTCTGCACTGCGCGGCTCCTTTTCCGACGTCCTTGTTCCCTTCTTTTCCTCCGTCTTGTCGTCTTCTCCCTGACGATCCTCCCTCCTGGATTGCCGATGACCTTGCCCGGTCTCGCACCCTGACGATTCTGCTGAATTGTCGATGACTCACTCTGCCGAAGACTTCCGAATATCCTTGTTATTCTTCTTTCTTCTTCTTCTCCTTCCCAGCAGTCCCATCCAATCCAGTTACATGTAAAAAAAACCAATCCAAGAAGTAGGTAGATTATTTTTTTCTTGCTGAGTTTTAATACACGTAAATTCCAAATTCCTTTTATTCTTTCTCTGAGTGTAGATCTCTTTTTATCGGCTGCGCCACTGTGGTATGATCACTTCCTGAGTATGATAAGTTTTCTTTGAAATAAGGAAGAAATTGAATACCCGATCTTGTTCAGTAATTATCACTTTATTTATAAACCATCCTCTGCGTGCGACCGTCAGTGCCCGAATGGCGTCGCTCGTTTCCCCCGCTTCCTACCGCATGCATTCATCTCTTTCACACTATCACTACGCACTCCTCATACACCACTCTACCACATTATAATTATAGAAAACATTTTGAATATGTATTATTGTATTTTTTTTAAATTTAGTTATAAAAAGAACACATTTTAAATAAAAAAATTATATGCACTATACTATCTTTCTACCATAATATATTGTTTAGTAATTATGTAATAAATTACAGTATTATATAATACATTATTGTCTAATTTTTCAGACAATGGTTGTTCCTGCGTACCAAGATGGAAAAACTGATATACCTGTGAGCTTAGAAATATATGAACCTGAGACGCCCGGAACGAACACCAGAAAAGCTGGTATTTTTTTCAGTACACAATTTAAAAAAAATAACATATTGCTAAATAAAATAACACTTTTGCGATGCTGATTTATTAATAGTAAAAATAATAATAATAAAATGAGTGAATAACAGACAAGGATATAATGGATCACTAAAATAATACTCACGCTGTATTTCAATTAAAAGATAGAACATAAAATATATAAAATAAAGAGGACAAAAAAAATACAAAGGAATTGCAAAATTCTATATATAGCTCATACAGGTTCTAAGCCCTCTGTCATCGTATTAAAGACTTTCTTTTTTTTCTTCTTATTATAAATAGCTTATTATAAATAGCTTATTATAAATAGCACACTTCTTATTATAAATAACTTCATCTCTGAGAGACTTCTATAATTTATCTTAAGGGCGATTCCGCTAAAGACGATTTTTGACATCAATTTTTAAATAACAGTATTAGTTACGTTTTTTGATGCTTATAGAAAGAAAAGCATATAAAATTAATAAAAAAACTATTTTTTTGTACATAAGTTAATATTTAAATTTTTGACACGCTTAGAAACATTGGCATTCGAAGTTTTGATGTAATCTGAAAATCGGTGCCTGGCAACACAATCGCAAAACAGCTATTACTGTCAGTTTGAGGTTATATTTTACCGGTTAATTTTGTAGTGATAATATTCGTGTACTCGTTTCCGCAAAAACATGTAAGCACTTGTTATTAGTTTTTTAACATTATTGACTACAAGAAGCTATTGTTAGCCTATTGCACCCGCGATATAAAAGAATAAAAGTTTGGTTTTCTCACAGAAATAAAATGCTAAGTTTTGAAACTTTATAAAAGTGAGAAGACATCAAAGTTAAACTTATAGACATACCAGTGCAAGGGAGGGCGTTCCTTTCGCATAACAGAAGTTGCCAGGGTGTAAATTTATTACACAATACATAATGTACAGAATGTCCGGTGACCAGTGTCGGAGCTTTTAATAGAAATTTGGTTGGGCAACACTAAAGAAACAAACCAGTAATGGCGGCCGCTCTATCTGTCAACCTGTCAAACGGTAATATCGATCCATTATTTGCTTTTCAGCTTTGCAAAACTTTAATTCTTCATTGGCAATTGTTCTTCCACCATCCCGGACTGTTTTGGATGTTTTGGACATAATAATTCAGTGTATATTGGAAATCAAGATGTCACAGCTCACGCATAAATACGAGATTGAACTGAATGACAGGGCGAGGGGTTACCGCCGGGTGCGGGTGGGGCGGGTTTTAGTTCCAAAGTCGCCGCACGCCAATTTACATTGGGCAAGCTATAGATCAATCGTAATTAAGATTATGTTGTAAGTTGTATTGAAATAAACATTAATTCAAATTGGTTGCACCCGCGATCGTGATATTTGAATCGCGGGTGCAACATTTTTGACTCCTAACATTATGGTGTCCTTTATTTTATTGATTAATTAAAGCCTTGGATGATAATATAGACTATGTAATTAGTGATTTGTATTTAATAGGTGTCATTGTTACTATTTCGCTCTTTTTTATAGAAAGATCAGCTAACATGAGAGAACAACATCGGAAAAAGACTGCTTCACAGAAATATAGGATAAAACTGAAAGAAAATGCTGAACTTCATTCAGACCATCTCCATGAAGAATGGGCTCGTAACTCGAAACGAAGAGAAGTAATGAAAAGAAAAATGGAGGTAGATGAAGATTTGAAAATACTGGCCAGAATTAGATTAAAAGAAAGAATGCGGATGACTAGAAAGCATCGTGCATAATGAAGAACAAATTCAAATAACTAGATACAGCAATCCTTGCAGCATGTTGGGAAAAGCAGTGGCAAAAGACATAGAAGATGACATGGCATAGAAGAACGAAAATGTTGAATGCCCTAAAATTAGAAATAGTAAATCAAAGAATAAAGTATAATGTATTGGTGCAAATATTTAAAATTAAACACAGATTATTACCCAAATACTTTGATAACAGAAAGAAACTTAAGAAGGATTTTCATTCATACAATACAAGAGGAGGCGACAGCATAAGACTTCAGAAGAAAAATAAAAACACCTCACAAAATTGTTTGATGTACGAAGGTCTTAAAATCCTCGATAGCCTGCCAAAAACAATTCAAAACACAGCAAATATAAAGGGTTTAAACAGGAGTGCGAAGATTTTATTATAAAAACTTTTAAATGACTAGATTATGGAATGCAATATATTTGAATGAAATCTTGTATTAGCCCACACAACATCATGTATGGAACTAAATAATTAAGATAAATATATAAAATAAAAATAATAAAATGAAGCGTAATATGCCTGCTAGTCCCACCAAAGCAGTGGAAGTTGTAAAAAATTACGTAATATCTCCTATTGTTTTCTAAGGCCGGCGTCACACAAGGTATATCTTTCGTCGCGTCTTTGACTCCGCGGAACGCTGCTACATTTCTTTCCACACAATTATATTCCGCGGCGGACCGCGCAGAGAACAAACCCATGTGCGGACAATCTGTCAAATGTACCGCGTTGCAATCAAAAACACGAGACGCGATGTCACCGATTTTACGTTGACGTAAGTACCGCGGGCAGGGAACTTAACAGACGTCGAAGCGAGCGTTCCGCCGGCGTAACGACCGATGATACGCATAGTGTGTTCGTTAAGATATTAACTGCTAAATTCGGTTGTGGATTTGACGCAACGTCAAAGACGCGACGGAAGGAACGCATAGTGTGGCGCCGGCCTTAATGAGTTACCAAAATCGGATCAAATTTAATTTAGCAGTAAAAAATACCACGATTATTCTTTCCGCCCGGGAAAATATTAAGGTAGTCTGAAATCAAATGTAATTAAAATGAAGAAAATCGTAATTAATCACAAAATAAGGTTTTTGTTTTGTCAATATATACCGATTTATATTTCAATTCTGATTGATTTTTCCTTTAATAATATTATTATTAGTTGAAGATAGGTTTTTTTTTTGGAATAATAATTTAGATAACTTATATAATTTATTTTAAAATTAAGGTTTGCGCACAGGCTACATAAATTATTTTATGGTTTATTTTTAGGAAGGTTATTAATAAAATATTTTTTGGCAGTGCTAAATTCTTTATTGTTTTGGTGGGTTTTTTTTTATTGTTTTCTGACCCTCAGGTACTATTCACATAGGTAATATTTTACAAATGTATATACCTACCCTCAGGTACTATTCACATAGGAAATATTTTACAAATGTATATACCTACTTATTTTTTTTAAATAAAATGTCCTTAAATTGTCATATTATATAAACGAAACTTCAATTAAAACACAAAATTAGAAAGTATAATTTTAGAAAAAAAATAGTAAAATTATATATGAAAATATTGAAATCACTGTTAATATGTTTTCACGCCTAATAAGTTTTTATTTGCTGGTCCCTTGAACGTATTAAGAGAGTTTCACTGTATTTGTCTTGATTCTCGCAAGATGTAAATTATGTAGGTAAATATTAAAAGATAAATATTCATATCAGCACCGATTATTTAAACACTAATTTTGCAATTGACAATGATCTGCAGCACTTGTAAGTACTGCTGATTAATTAGTGTAACATTAATATTATTTGTTTATTATTTTGTAGGAGGACAAGAAGAACATAAAGCTGATCAGGGGAAGCCGAGGGTTATTGTGGATATAAGAGAATTCAGGTCTGATCTTCCTGCACTATTACATAAAAAAGGAATTGATACTGAGCCAGTCACAATTACGGTACAATTACTCTTCAATAAGAGATGAATAGCTGACTCCCATGTACATATCTTTGGCATTATAGACTAACTAATAATTATGTATTTCATTTCCAATACTTTATAGGGACCCCACTTATAATTAAATACAAGTGTAAACTGTACACCTCGTGTTAAGGTTGTATGTATTTTGTGCATGCAAAACTTTATATGAAAGCAGTAAAATTTCATGATTGACATTGTCAAGGTCCGATAATCTATACCAGTGTCGCCAAATCAATCACTTAATTCTTAATTTTAAATTCTACGGTCCACTAATAGTATTTTTTAGTGTTAAATATATTGAGAAGAATTTTATTATGGACCACCAGTGGTCTGGGTACCACTACTTTGGCAACCGCTGAACCATGCATTCATAAGCATTTCTTTTAGAAGGTAGGGTGATTTCGCCAGTGTTCCGGCCACCTTCAGTAGTCGGCCACCAATTACGTCAACTTGAATAAACTTGACACTCGCAATATAATTCAATAATATTTTTGAATGCTAAGAAGTCTGCCACTATTCCGCGAAAGAAACACAAAACTGCACCATCTTGCGTTTATTTTAGGTATCATTTAAGTAGACCCAAAAAATATGCCGGTGGTTATGAGCTATCAATTTAGATTCTGGTTTTTCGGAAACGTCGTTAAGATAATTTTCAAACTTTAAGTAGAAGTTGAATTAATTTGTTTGCACTGTATACGTAGCATTTATCGGCAAAAACATGAACTAAATTTACGAGTTAAAATGATAAAACAGACATTTTCAATATTTTTATGTTGAAACTCGTGCGGCCGGTTACTGGGACAATTTTTTCTAGAAAATCCAGTGGTCGGCCGGGGCGGCCGACTACTGGCGGCGAATATTGGTTTTATTTTTGCCTCTCGCGCTGTTAATGACACAAAATTTACTAAGATTTTATGTGTTATGTTAGTGAAAATAGCACTACTATCTAATAGCCAGTGGTTGGCCGATAGTTACCACACTGATAATATGTTTTTTTTAACTTCGAAGTGTGGGGCTGACAACTGGTTGACGTATTAAAATTGATGTATCATTAGTCGGCCATGCAGCGTCTTAGGACGGTTTTGGTAGATGAAATTTATCTTTTATCATCCTAATGTTAACGAAATATAGAAATTATTAATTTTGTATCAATGGCGACTAAAACTAAAATACGTTTTTCATCAGTATACTGATGATAGCCTTCAAAAAGCCCTTTAAACAGTAAGAGAAGGGAAAAATTACGCGCGGCTTATCAAAAATTGTTTGGAAACTGATGTTCCTAGGGCAAAACTGCAGGACCGCATCAAGTGATGGATATTGGAAAAAACACGTCAAATGGAACCAAATCAGTTTATATCGTTATCTGACGAAAACAAAATTGTTGAATCTTTAATAATATTGTAATAGAATTAGCAAAATGTCATTTCCCTATAAAAAAAACAAGAACTCTGACTACTGTGCAACGAATGGGGACCCACCACTTTCCCAGGGCCGTTCTATGAGCCGACGGCTCCCATATCGGCCCTACTCTTGCGTCGCCAGGTTGACATTTTTCTTATTTAAAGCCATCCCCGTGCGGCGCCCGTGTATAGGGCGAACGCCGCAAGGTTCTGGCAGCAAAAAACCCATTCGTTGTCCCCTCCACCAAGAACTTTCTTTATTAAATCAAATACAAATACAAGAAAATTAAAAGCATATAAAAGAAATAGATTTGTGCAGCGGCATAAAAATCAGAAGTAGAAAAAGTTACTATTTTGCTATCTTCTTTTTATTTTGATTTTGTATTTAACCTGATTTTATTTCTATTTTTCTTTGCTTTTGTTTTTTCTGACTACTGTGCAGCAAATTCTGAAAACAGAAAAAATAAAAACACGTTTCTAAGACGAAAAACCGGGAGAAAGATGGTATTTATTATTCATACGCCAGCCAGAATTGCGGAAAGCATTATTAGCGCGTAGGTACTAAGAATACGCAAATTATATAAGAAGTTGGTTAAAGGACTTGAAAACCCATATAATAGAAAATAACGATGAAGATGTATTAGAGGACCTTAATCGGATTATTAATGGAAATGAAAACGGCTTTAACATATAACCAAAATGCCCAATCGAAAAAATAATTCTCTTTCTAGTTTCTAGTTTGTGATTATTAGTGTATTTTAAACGTACCTATGAACAAATTGAGACGGTTTGTCGAAAAGCTTAAAAGGATTTAAGTATAAATTGAAAAAAAAATGCTTGTATAGCGCAAATTTCTAAAGGACGTCTAGCGGCCCTGTGCTAAAATCTGATGGCCGACTACTGACGCATAGGTGGCCGAAAACTGACGCATAGATGGCCGACTACTGGCAAAACAGCCATTTTTCATTAAAAAGATTTACTTTATTTACTTCCACTGTCTTCTTATGCGCGTGAGCCGTCCATTCCTATTTTCTTTTTTATTTTAAAAAAGCAATAAATAAATAAAATAAACTCCCTGTTCCTTATTACCAGTCAACGCTTGTTTAGCCCTTCCAATCCCTACCTTACCTCATGTCTACATGGTTTGCAAAAATATTGTCCCTATGGTGCCATATTGATGAGCTTTTTTTGTTTTTGTTTACCACTTGTATGATTCCCCCAAAAAGACATAGCCAACGTGTAGTATGATTATCCAGAAGTAAATTTGTGCGTGCACGGACTTACTAGCACAATCACCCTATTAGAAGCAAAGCGCTTATGACAATTGGACATAATTATCCTGAAAGTCCAATCCAAAAAACATATTAAATATAGTACAAAAAACAAACACAAAAAATGGCTTTAAGTCATTATTACATATTCTTTGCATAGTAAAATAAAAAAATATTGCGAAGTTTTTCCTTACTTTTTAAATTTATGAAGATATGATAGGTTTTACAGGATGGATTCTTCCTACAAAATTTATTTATTTATCTTTGG
>JADDOH010023548.1:0-35041 GCA_016648135.1 Agrypnia vestita | reverse complement strand
ATGTATTTGTGTTTTGAAAATTACAATTCATTTGTTTTTTCCTCAATTGTTTTTTTCTTTGCGTCATTCAGTTTACAAAATGAAAAACTTGAAATATCGCGTTATTTACGAGTACGAGTTCCACCGTGGCACCAGTGCTGCAGAAACGGCTCGAAGGATTAATGATGTGTATAGCGACGGTGCCGCAAAAGAAAACACAGTGCGTTTTTGGTTCCAACGTTTTCGTTCTGGAAATTTCGACCTGCAGAACAAGCCCCGTGGACGGCCGGAGACCAAAGTTGATAATGAAGAATTGAAGGCTATTGTGGAAGCGGATCCATCGCAAACCACTCCGAGTTAGCTGCAGGCTGCGGTGTTAGTGATAAAACTGTTTTAATCCACTTGAAGCAAATTGGTAAGGTGAAAAAGCTTGAAAGGTGGGTACCTCACGAATTGAGTGAAGCAAATCAATAAACGCGCGTTGACTGCTCTGTTGCATTACTCAACCGGCACAATAATGAAGGGATTTTAAATCGAATCATTACCTGTGATGAAAAGTGGATCCTGTACGATAATCGGAAGCGCTCATCGCAATGGCTGAACCCTGCCGAACCAGCCAAACCATGCCCCAAGCGAAAATTGACTCCAAAAAAGTTACTTATGAGCGTTTGGTGGACTAGTGCTGGTGTCGTTCACTACAGCTTTCTTAAATCTGGCCAGACGTTTACGGCAGATGTCTATTGTCAGCAACTGCAAACCATGATGGAAAAGCTAGCTGCTAAACAATCGAGGCTGGGTAATCGCTCTAGGCCACTGCTGCTTCATGATAACGCTAGACCACACACTGCACAACAGACGGCTACCAAATTAGAGGAGCTTCAATTGGAATGTCTAAGACATCCACCGTACTCTCCGGACCTTGCCCCAACAGATTACCATTTTTTTCGAAATTTGGATAACTTCTTGCAAAGGAAAAAATCCAACTCCGATGGGGCAGTCCAAACCGCCTTCAAAGATTTTATCGATTCCTGTCCGAATGGTTTTTTAAGTAAAGGGATCGATGAACTACCTATGAGATGGCAAAAGTGCATAGATAGCAATGGTACATACTTTGATTAAATAAATATATTATAATAAAAGAAATCGGCTTTATGTTCCTCCCATACTAAACGCCAATTTCATATGTAAGGACCTAATATATCGTTTTAAAAAAGACAAAAATTTAACGTTTTTTTCCTATATTGCAGTATTCATAAAACCATTAAAACATCGATTATTTTAATTAAATTTTACATGCGTACTAAGAAAATTTCACTGTTGTTAATATAAAAATATTCAAAAAATTATGCCTCATACTCGAGAAGTCGAATTAATTAAATCGTATAGTCTGAAATGCGCGGGCTTGCCGCCGCCGCGCCGGGCGCGCGGCGCGCCGCGGTGTGCCGCCCCTCCAGACATATGATTTAATTAATTCGAATTTTTGAGTATGAGGTATAATTTTTTGAATATTTTTATATTAATGACAGTAAAATTTCCTTTCATTTTCAAACATTTTATGTTAAAGAATTGGTTCACGTATACCTACAATATAAAATTTTGCAATTTTTAAAACTGTCTTAAGTATTATTTCAAACTAATATTGTTTTCCGTGTTCTATCTAATTCCGACAAAACTGGCAGGTTCGTTTAAGTTTTAAAATTTTCTTGATTTTAAACTCTCCCGTCGTACAAAAAATGTTTTTATTAGTTTAATAGCCAGTAGCTTACGCTTTAATAGCTAGTAACGCCCGCTCAAAACCTAGTAAGTATCCCGAGAAGGAAGAAAGTAAGGAGGCTGTCATGGGCAGGGCATCCACGAAGAGTAGATGAGTCTCGTAACATGCTCAAACTCCCTTTTCACAAGCCAAGGGTATCGAGAGTTCAAGATGTAGTTGGGTAGATAATGCTCAGCAGACTGGACCACAATGCCACAAAGGCGATGGCCATAAGTGAAGGCGATATCCTCACAAAAAACTTGCATGACGCCCTGTAGTTAAGGCGCCATAGTACATGATTCACGTTTTTGCTGTCTGGAGAGTCAATTTAGTGTAAAGTTTTCGAATCTTATTGCCTAAATTGCAGCTAACCATGCATTCAATCAATTTTATTATGAAAGGTCCATTTACTATTAAAGCATTTGTTTAAAAAAAGTTTAAAAAATACTTTGTTATTATCACAAAAAAAATATAATCCCGAAGCCCTATTTAATCTTTCTAGCAATAGAGTTATCTTTGTTACACTTTTTCTCGAAATATTTCCACGTAAAGACCGTATATTTTTTTAATAAATTGAATAAAAGAAGTTCAAACAGAAAGTTTGGGGGAAAATATATAATTATTTTTGGGTAGGTTGTTAAATACAACGTTTACAAAAAGATAAAAATTCATGTTCCGTCTCCTATATTGCAGCATCCAAAAAACCATTAAAACATTGATTATTTTAATTAAATTTTACATGCGTACTAAGAAAATTTCACTGTCATTAATATAAAAATATTCAAAATTTTCTACCTCATACACAAAAATTTGAATTAATTAAATCGTATAGTCTGTTAAAAGATCATTTTTCTTTCAAATCAGTCGTTGGTTGGACACCAACTATGCCAGTCGTCAGGTTACGCTCCCGCTAGTTTATACGAATATATCTTAAAATGCTGCGTAAACTTTGCCTGAGTGTTAATAAAGGGAAGATATCCGTATAATGACTGCATTTTAGAAATCCCATATCGCGGGGACAACGGTAAATGCAGAAAATAACTGTTAAATGTATTAAAAATACTTGAATTTGAATGTCGCCATTTTTATTTTTTACAACAGTCAAATTTTGTTTGTTTTTGCGGGCTGATTCTGATGTTTTTTTCCATTATTCTTATCTGTTTTCTTGAAACAATATGATATATAGACTTTTTTCTGTATATACACTGAATTTTTGTCCTTTCTTTAACCTGCAAACAATATTTTTAATGAAATAAGATACTCCGTCTATTTCTTTACTCAACGGTAATTGTCATTTTTTCACGAAATAGTGATGTGAAATCTTTTGAACCGTCATTTTTTTGTGTTTTTATTTTAACTGATAAATTTTCAGTAAAACGATATAATATTGTTTTGAGTTTGTTTGTTTTGATGTTTTGTTTGAAAAATTTTCAGTAAATCGATATAATATTGTTTTGAGTTTGTTTGTTTTGTAAAATATTTTCAATTAAGAGGTCCTAGTACACGATTTTCGTATTTGCCGTCGGGCGCAGAGTTGCCAACGTAGGCGATTTTTCGACATTTAGGCTACTCAGAAAGAGAATCGGCGACGAAAAAATCTAAAAGGCGACTGGTCGCCTACTAGGCTACTTCAGAGACAAGTTATTTAAATCAGCCGAATCGCAAATAATTAAGAAAAAAAAATACAATTACCTTTGTGTAATGCTGTCATTGAAAGAATTTTAAGCGTAATGGGGACAATTAAAACAAAATTAAGGAATCGCCTGCAACTACCCATGCTGATCGCTATTCTTAGAATTCGTACCCATATGAATGTAAGAGGTGTGCTGCAACAACTTTCAACCAAGCAATCACATGGTAAGTTTTTACGCTAGTAGCAAAATGTACGTCTCCGGTGTTTTTAAAATGGTACCTATCTACTTACTTTACTTTCTTTTAACGAACATTACGGTTTTTTATATTAGGCTTAGGCCTATTTATCAATACATTATAAATATGTTATAAATAAATTGATAAAAATTACATTTTATTTTATTCATATTGATATTTTGGCGTTTGGGCTACTTTAGGCTACTTTATGTATAGGAAACGGCGATATTAGGCCAAGCGCTGTTGGCAACTCTGGTCGGGCGACTAAATTGAACATATAAACTTATTAAATCATTTTGCAAAGCCCGATTATTAATTTATCCTCCGGCTTAATAGCCCGTTCCTTAATAGGAACCGTTTATATGCTCCATTTTTGTCGTCCGTCGTTATATATTTTTATTTATTGTGGTCAATTGTCGATATTTTTTATGAATCGTTTTACCCCAGTTCATATAATCGGATCTTATGAATCCTTCTTTTTTCCTTTTATAACATCTTTATATGTTGTATTATTTAAATACCCTGTTTTAATGAATCGTTTTGTTTTCGTTTATATGTTCCGTTAATCGTTTTTTATTATACTTTTCAAATAATCGTGAGCCATGCACTGATTGCGTGTCACACTCTAATTATATAAAGTTGTCATTCCAGCAAGTTACGGATAGACAACCAAATTATTATATCTAGATATTTGAGGTTACATTTCTGTAAGTATGAGTTTTCATTCTTTTCATAAAATTCAATACAGTAATAGACAATGATCAGTGTAGATTTATACAACTCAATACTTTGAGCATCATTAATATATAATTTGTCTTTATTTTAGTTTTTTAATATTACTTCTACCGCATACATGCATGAATGTTTTTTATAATCGTTTATTATGGTCAGTTGTTGATCTTTTCAAATAATCGTTTTTCTCCAGTTTTCAAAATCAGATTTTATGATTTATATTTTGATTGTTATTTAAGTAACTTATGTAGAATATTAAAAATAAATTCGCTTCAATACAAGCAAAAAAAAGTTTAATCATTTTGCACTATCACCCTTCAGAAATTTGATAAATATATAATACTTTATAAAGTTAATCTGTGCTATTCTGAAAATATTGGGATGTCAGATCTTTATCCCAATCTTGACAGGTATGTATAACAATATATTGGCACTAATTTCGATGTTTTAAGTTTGGCATGTTTGAAATAATTAATGAATCAATCAGAAAGCCCTAAAACGTAAACAAATGTTAATGTATTCACAATTACGAATAATGATCTTTCTAATTGATTGAATTCATTAATGTCAAACCTGTCAAACATAAAACGTCAAAAAAACGGCATCACAATGTAATACAATAACTGTCAAGATACAGAAATAGCAATGTTGCTTAGTTCAGAATACGGATGATTATCATTTTATTTGACTTTTATTATTGCGAATTAATTTTAGATATTCGATATAAGTTACTTTCATGAAAGTCTTACGTTTTGAAAAGATAATTCAGAATATTTTTATTTCTATATTCTCTTTATACTTAACCATATTTTCATGGGTGTACGACTGTATAGTAATTAATAACAACTTTTGCGTGACCGCGCAACATGAGTTGAGCGCTGATTGCTTGTCACATTCTAAATATCTAAAGTCGTCTTTCCATTAAGAAACGGACAGACAACGAAAATATTATTATTATTATTATTTTGTCTTTATTCTACTTTTTAAGTATAACTTCTAACGCACATACCTACATAAGTACACGCATAATTTTTTTAAATGGTTTTTATTTGAATTATTTAACATTGATATTAGACAAAATGTTATAAAACAATAAAAAATATAGTGAAAATTCACACACGTCATACAATTTTTCAACGCTAAAGAAAAAATAATAACATATAATATAAATAATATATTACATGTAATGGAGATCTTAAAAAAATGTTTTTCTTAAAAATCAGAAAAATAGCATAAAAAAGCAAATTTTGAGTGAAATTTCAGAAAGAAACAATATCCATTGCATGGTCGGCTTTGTCACATCTCTAATATAAGGATCGAATAATTATTGTACAGAAAAATTTCGCCAAACTTGCAAAACTTACGTTCATGTAGAAAGGGTTACGTATGTAGCACTACGTAGTTAAAAGGTCAGGCGTTAAAGTTTGCACATTTCTATTTCGTTTTATAGTATTGTATATTTCTCGCTATCGTTTTTTGTGCTTAAATAATACATGTTTGAGCGAAACTAGCGCCATTTTTAGCGGGAAGTGATTAAACTAATGCCAATATTGAAAGTATAAGAGCCTCTTAACTATTCAGAGAATTATTTGGTATTACAAAAGTGTTTGTACACAGCTGAATTTGTTATGATGCCCATAATAATAATGTTAGAGTATGTATCGAACCTTAACCTACATTTGAATGAAGGTTGTCATAAATATTTTGTTAGTGCCTAGCCTAACCTAGCCAGTAATGGAAATGTAGCGAAAATGCAGAAAAACACCTATGGGGTCAAAAAATCTGCGACCTAGAGTGTATATATTGATGAGGATAAATTTTTAAATACATCGTAGCAAGAAATGAAATATGTTGGATTCCGTGGTACCTCGTATATGTTAGGTTAGGAACCAGATCATTGCCATAATGCGAAAATCACCATAAAGCAATACAAAGGATTCTTTTCAGTTTTAAATTTAGTGTAGGTATATGTTACAGACAATGTGTAAATTTTGATAATATTTAAACTATTGCAAATGAACACTTTGTAATATACATACTTATACAGGGTTATTTGTAAAACATTAATAACCTCGCAGGGCGTCTTCCTGTCATATTCCTGTCTTGATTGTGAGTCGAAAATGTTCAAGCTATTATGACCTAATATCAAATTTAAGATATATGCGACATCAAAGTTTGCATTTTTTTCTCAATATTTATGACTTATTTTTTGTAAAATGTTGACTATCATTACAGTAACTCATATCAATTACGAAAAATTCATTCGTTTCAATACAAGTTAAATAAAATCATAAAAACCCTGAAAAAATTCCAATTGGAATGTTTTCCAATTGGAATTTGAATGTTTTTATTTTTTTATTTAACTTGTATTAAAGAGAATGAATTTTTCATATTCGATATAAGTTACTGTAATGATAGTCCAACGTTTTACAAAAAATAAGTCAGAAATATTGAAAAAAAAATGCAAATTTTGATGTCGCATATCTCCTAAACTATTGATATTAGGTCATAATAGCTTGAACATTTTCGACTCATAATCAAGACAGGAATACAGTCCTGCGAGGTTATTAATGTTTTACAAATAACCCTGTATAAATAATATCTAAAATCACATTTTTTTGTTCATGACAGTGTGAATGTAGAAGACAAGAGATCAAATTTGTTTCTAATATTAAATTACATAGTACATAATGATATTTCTTGTATGCAAACCCAATGAATTTTTGCCATTCTGCCTGGGACCCAATACTTTTCAGTTGTGCCAAGACTTCAATTTCTATCTCTTGAGAATGATTGATTCTTGATGAATAAGGAGATTTGGAGAATGTACGTAAGACAAATTCAACGTATTATAGTGTTTTTTTAATATAAAATATAATGATGTGTCTCTGTGCTGAAGATAATACATATTTATATTATAATATGTGGTTATAAATAATAGCTATACAATTGAATAATAGTATTGGGTTGTCTCATAATTAATTTAATAATAGTACAGTAGCCGGCAAAATCTTGAAATTCTATGGCGTAGTGGGGGGAAGTTTGCGCATCTACCTTTCCACCAATGAGACCCAAATTTCGTCTTCTGCGCATTCCCCCACCACGCCAAAGAATTTCAAGAAGTTTGCCGGCAACTGTATCAGGTCTGCATTTTTTAATACAGAAAAAATTCTAAAAATATTTATTATTCAAAGAGCAGTACACATACAAAAAATGTGAAGACTTATGAGACAACTTGTTTCTAAGCATATTGTTGTCAGGCATAATAATTCAACACTTTTATTGGTTGGGCACTTTAATCTGACAGGAAATAATTAAATTGTTAATTTATTTAATGACATATCCACGTGTTGTATTGTGGTCAAAAAATACATAGTTTAATTAATGTAGTTTAAATAGTTTATGGCCACTGGAAAATCCACAATGAATGAGTTCTCTACTAATTTGTCTTAGATTATAATTTATTTTTATTTTTTTAATTATATATTAGGTCCTTACATATGAAATTGACGTTTAGTATGGGAGGAACATAAAGCCGATTTTTTTTATTATAATATATTTATTTAATCAAAGTATGTACCATTGCTATCTATGCACTTTTGCCATCTCATAGGTAGTTCATCGATCCCTTTACTATAAAAACCATTCGGACGGGAATCAATAAAATCTTTGAAGGCGGTTTTGACTGCCCCATCGGAGTTGAATTTTTTCCTTTGCAAGAAGTTATCCAAATTTCGAAAAAAATGGTAATCTGTTGGGGCAAGGTCCGCAGAGTACGGTGGATGTCTTAGACATTCCAATTGAAGCTCCTCTAATTTGGTAGCCGTCTGTTGTGCAGTGTGTAGTCTAGCGTTATCATGAAGCAGCAGTGGCCTAGAGCGATTAACCAGCCTCGGTTGTTTAGCAGCTAGCTTTTCCATCATGGTTTACAGTTGCTGACAATAGACATCTGCCGTAATCGTCTGGCCAGATTTAAGAAAGCTGTAGTGAACGACACCAGCACTATTCCACCAAACGCTCACAAGTAACTCTTTTGGAGTCAATTTTCGCTTGGGGCATGGTTTGGCTGGTTCGGCAGGGTTCAGCCATTGCGATGAGCGCTTCCGATTATCGTACAGGATCCACTTTTCATCACAGGTAATGATTCGATTTAAAATCCCTTCATTATTGTTCCGGTTGAGTAATGCAACGCAGCAGTCAACGCGCGTTTGTTGATTTGCTTCACTCAATTCGTGAGGTACCCACCTTTCAAGCTTTTTCACCTTACCAATTTGCTTCAAGTGGATTAAAACAGTTTTATCACTAACACCGCATCCTGCAGCTAACTCGGATGTGGTTTGCGATGGATCCGCTTCCACAATAGCCTTCAATTCTTCATTATCAACTTTGGTCTCCGGCCGTCCACGGGGCTTGTTCTGCATGTCGAAATTTCCAGAACGAAAACGTTGGAACCAAAAACGCACTGTGTTTTCTTTTGCGGCACCGTCGCCATACACATCATTAATCCTTCGAGCCGTTTCTGCAGCACTGGTGCCACGGTGGAACTCGTACTCGTTAATAACGCGATATTTCAAGTTTTTCATTTTATAAACTGAGTGACGCAAAGAAAAAAACAATTGAGGAAAAAACAAATGAATTATAATTTTCAAAACACAAATACATGAGTAAATAGCTGTATAAATTTGGATTTGGAATTCCTAACCAATGAGAAGATATTTGAGATCAAATTTGCCAGTACGGAAAAACGTCAATTTCATATGTAAGGACCTAATATAAGATACAAGGAAAAAGTTAGAGCCGATCTCTAAACTCCCTCACAGGGGTATTATTTAAGAATATTGGCCCAATAAGAGAAATAAAAAATACTTACTAGATATAAAAAAAATTAACACATAAACTTAGAAGACCTTATAATTGCAAATTTATTTAAAATTAATACAAATTCAAAGTTTTTATTGAGTAATGAATTTATTTCATAATACGTGAATAATGGGAAAGTAAATATAATAGATTCTTTTTATACAGGGTGTCCCGTATCTCGACGTCAAGCCGAAATCGGGTGATAATGGTTTTTAATTATCAGAAAAATAATTAAAAAAATAAAAAAATCAGTCAGTTAAAACTGGGCAAAGTATTGATTTTGAATACTGGATTGATCTAAAAGTGACATTTTCTTCCAAACTGGAACAATTGGCTTTGAATTTTGGACAAAAACACTATTCAGGATTATATAATAATAAAAAAATTGAAGAAAAATAAAGATTTGTAGGAACAGGAGTGAAAAGAAAAATTTAAGTTGAGCTACAATAAATCGAAAGTTTTAAGCCATGTACTCATTAGGGAACAAATTATCTCTCAACATCACGCGCGGCATAGAGTCTACGTGACGTTGCAACGTCGCGCACTGTTCCGCGACGTCGCGCACAACATAGCGGGGCATTTCTACGTGCCGCGGAAACGTTGCCATACGCACGGTACTCGAGCGAGCTCACGGGGACATCAGGCTACGCGTCAGTATCACGTGGTATGTTTACTAGTGAATGCGCATGCGCTGTATCTGTCAACTGACATTAATGTGGGGAAACGAAATTATTGTTCTCCAACTCATCGCCGTACAATTTTGTGGGACACTTCAAACCGTGAATATAAAAATAAAATGATGTGAGGGCCAACAGCGTTCCTTAATATTGTCTTGCTTGGCTATGGAAGGCCCGATGATTTGTAATAAATTGTCAAAACCAGTTGTTGTCATTCGAGTAAAATTGATAAAAGATCCGTCAGATATTCGAAGATCGCATAGAATATCCATCCTTCTTTCTCTTTGCAGTAAATAATTTCGCACCCACCACCTTTTTCTCCTCTTACGTTTCGATAAACTCGTTAAAATAAATAGATACGCAGCTGTCATCATAACCTCATCGGGCGACAAGTGTAAATAGATGCGCAGCTGTCATCATAACCTCATCGGGTGACATTTCCGCGACAAGTGATATGTGAGTCCCGGTGTGTACAGTAGCCGGCAAATATCTTGAAATTCTACGGCGTAGTGGGGGAAAGTTTGCGCATCTACATTTCCACCAACGAGACCCAAATTTCGTCTTCTGCGCATTTCCCCACTATGCCAAAGAATTTCAAGAAGTTTGCCGGCAACTGTACACGTCAAATGACCGCGTCATTGTTCCCGAAACATGAGCGTAGATGTTGATGCGACATGCCGCGCGGAATGTTTCGCGATTTGTCCCCTAGTGAATACATGGCTTTAACCCAAAGAAAAAGCAACTCGTCCGCGGCCCGCGACCCGCGATGTTTTTCATTCATTCTTACGAATCTAGTTGAGAACCAAACCAACCGCCAAGGTTACGTCAGTTGGGATCGATAACCACGCTAATCGCGGCTGTTGTCAATTAGTTCGTAGACAGGAACGGAGAAATTTAGTTGTTTCTCGCTTCTTCGCGTTGCCGGTTGGCGCTCACCTGCGCTCGGTCGATTCTCTGCGAAGAGCCGGTATTGACGAATTTCTGCTGTCAACAAAACAAAATATTATTTTTTTAGTGACAGAACACACATTTGGACTAATTACCAAAGGCACCTAACGGAGTGAACACATTAATGCTGAATTTCTTCTCAAAATTCGGAACAAAAATGAAACCACCATCCAGCAATGTGAGTTATTTATTTTTAATTTGCTTCCAAAAATAAATTAATGACGCATTTTTATCCTGTGTCAATTTTGTTATTATCATTTCACATTAATTGTAACGGTTTATTTGTAATTTGAGAAATTTCACGGTGGAGGAAAGTGAGTAAGTAGGCTTTGAAAGGAAAAAGTTCAAACTTGGAATGTTATCCTAATAATCAAAAAGTTGTAAGTTTTTAATTGATCATTTATCGTTATTTTTGACACTCTTTTACGTCATTTTACACATAAGCACTAGTTTTACTTTGCGTAAGCTGCGGTAGGAACCCGACCTGTCATTAACACGTGCCGTTGTGATAGTTATTTATATACCCATATTCATATATGTATGTATGTTACACATAGTAATCAACGCAGATAGTAGACATTTTACGCTCATCCGTGTACTGTCAGCTGTTACGTAAAAGAAAAGTGTCCGTATTTCGACAGTCATTGTGGCGTGACGTCACCGTTGTAGTAATATTTATCATCAGCGAACAGGTATTTTTTAATTAACATCTGTAAACAATGATTATGCAGGAACGACGAATAAATGTTATCATTGACTATTTAAGTAATTCATTTTTGCACGTCATTTTTACGAAAATTTGGGTATCATTAATTTGCATTAAAAGTTGTGCACTAAATTTTATTTTTTAAAACCGGAACACAGATGGGATCTTTTTATTAAAAATGTTATATTGTGTCTCTTAACTGGTAGCAAAAACTTCGGGGGAGTCTTCTTCGTTCAATTTTGAATAGAAAATATTCTTTACATTGGGTGGGTGAAATGTCGACATTTTACGGAGATGGAAAAAATACGGAGGTGCGCGACATCGTTGCATTTTTTTTTCAATATTTCTGACCTATCTTCTATAAAACGTTAGGCCATCCATCACTGAAGTAACATTTTTTTATTTAATTTTATCATAATTGCCTCAAAAGAATATAAGTTAAAAAATGCAAACTTTGATATTGCATGTCTCCATAACCATTTATATTAAGTCATATGAGGTCATGGTTGCTTGAACATTTTCGGATCGTTATCATCGCATTAATCCACCTGTAAAGTTTTTGCTATTAGCTATGGGACACCCTGCATGTATTTGTTTGTTTTCATTGTGGCGGAAAAGTGCCTTACTCCGGAAAATTCTTGTAGGTGTATAGTTTCTTATGATCTTGAAACTAAGATTATGGACACAAAACCATACTAAAAAAATTGAACTAAATGTTAGAAATTTATAGAATTACACACCATTCAATGTGGAAGCAATTTTAACTTACATTTCTTAGAGAAAAAAGCCGATAAAATATTTTTTCGCGCATATTTCGCACCTCTAGCCTAAGACCAAGACAACTCAAAAATTTTCATTTTATGCAGAAATATTAAAAGCATTATTAACTGCCTGGTCCACTAACTCTAAACGAACTATACAAAATTTGAAGACAACATACAGACAAGACAGGAAATTATTCATAGTCGGCGGTATCCTGAAAATAGCAATATTGCTATTTTTGTATTTTGATTGTAATTTTATAACATTGTAATGCTGCCAATATTGACGTTTTAAGTTTAACAGGTTTGAAATTAATGAATTTAATCAACTAGAGAGCTCTAAAACGCAAACAAACGTTACGTTATTCATAATTTGTTAATTACTCAAGGTTTGTTTTCATTTTAGAGCTTTCTGTCATACCAAACGTCAAAATTGGCGGCATTACGAAGTTATACAATAAATGTCAAGATACAGAAATAGCAATATTGCCGTTTTCAAAATACGGCCGTCAGTCACGGATCTTAATAAATAATATTCAGTTGCAATGTATTTATACTTGTATATTAGGTCCTTACATATGAAATTGAGGTTTTGCCGTACTGGCAAATTTGATCTCAAATATCTTCTCTTTGGCTAGGAATTCCAAATCCAAATTTATACAGCTATTTACTCATGTATTTGTGTTTTGAAAATTATAATTCATTTGTTTTTTCCTCAATTGTTTTTTTCTTTGCGTCACTCAGTTTACAAAATGAAAAACTTGAAATATCGCGTTATTTACGAGTACGAGTTCCACCGTGGCACCAGTGCTGCAGAAACGGCTCGAAGGATTAATGATGTGTATGGCGACGGTGCCGCAAAAAAAAACACAGTGCGTTTTTGGTTCCAACGTTTTCGTTCTGGAAATTTCGACCTGCAGAACAAGCTCCGTGGACGGCCGGAGACCAAAGTTGATAATGAAGAATTGAAGGCTATTGTGGAAGCGGATCCATCGCAAACCAAATCCGAGTTAGCTGCAGGCTGCGGTGTTAGTGATAAAACTGTTTTAATCCACTTGAAGCAAATTGGTAAGGTGAAAAAGCTTGAAAGGTGGGTACCTCACGAATTGAGTGAAGCAAATCAACAAACGCGCGTTGACTGCTGCGTTGCATTACTCAACCGGCACAATAATGAAGGGATTTTAAATCGAATCATTACCTGTGATGAAAAGTGGATCCTGTACGATAATCGGAAGCGCTCATCGCAATGGCTGAACCCTGCCGAACCAGCCAAACCATGCCCCAAGCGAAAAGTGACTCCAAAAAAGTTACTTGTGAGCGTTTGGTGGACTAGTGCTGGTGTCGTTCACTATAGCTTTCTTAAATCTGGCCAGACGATTACGGCAGATGTCTATTGTCAGCAACTGCAAACCATGATTGAAAAGCTAGCTGCTAAACAACCGAGGCTGGTTAATCGCTCTAGGCCACTGCTGCTTCATGATAACGCTAGACCACACACTGCACAACAGACGGCTACCAAATTAGAGGAGCTTCAATTGGAATGTCTAAGACATCCACCGTACTCTCCGGACCTTGCCCCAACAGATTACCATTTTTTTCGAAATTTGGATAACTTCTTGCAAAGGAAAAAATTCAACTCCGATGGGGCAGTCCAAACCGCCTTCAAAGATTTTATTGATTCCCGTCCGAATGGTTTTTTTAGTAAAGGGATCGATGAAATACCTATGAGATGGCAAAAGTGCATAGATAGCAATGGTACATACTTTGATTAAATAAATATATTATAATAAAAAAAAATCGGCTTTATGTTCCTCCCATACTAAACGTCAATTTCATATGTAAGGACCTAATATATTTGATCACAAATCGCACTCAAAATAGATGTAAATTAATCCCGCTCAAAAAGAAAATCCTTGGATTTCTTTTAATTTGGAAAAAAAATATTAAAGAATATAATGTTTTCTTTGTTATTTTCAATTCAATGTTCACTCAAGAACTTTTATCCCAATAATAATAATTCTGTCTGTCTGTCCGTAACTTCCTGTAACGTCCGTAACTTTGTTTATAAACTCCCTTTTTTCTCTCTTTTTCTTCTTAGGGCTAGTTGTTTGATCAGTAGTAAGCATAGATTTGTACGAAAACGGGTGTTTTGATTGGTGGAAAATGCAAAAATTTATGCTTTTTTTTCTTGATCCTTAGCCGACATGTAAAATTACGTCATTTTTGATGGGTTACAGCTAATCTTGTTAAGCAAAAAACATAGATTTGTACGAAGACGGGTTTTTGATGTTTTGATTGGTGGAAAATGCAAAAATTTATCCTTTTTTTTCTTGACCCTTAACCGACATGTAAAAGTACGTCATTTTTGATGGGTTACAGCTAATCTTGTCATAAATTTATGTAGACATAATAGTAATGTGTGTATAATATACGGTACTGAACTGATTTTAAGAGAATAAAATGTGTAAAGTGGGTCACTTCACAACTTTTTGCAGTTAAATATTTATAAGGCCCAACTATGTACAGAGCACGGACATGTCTCTGACTTCGGGCCTTCAATCAGCTTCACTTTGACGCCTTGACCCGCTTCATATGCAAGACCACTTTTTCGGTACGCAGGTATTACACAATAGATGGGAGACTCCTCGGAGGGCCCCTGCAACTAGGATTGCCACCTTTTTTTGTGCAAATAAAGAACATTGGTTATTAAAGGTAGAAAAAAAGTACATTGTATCAAAATAAAGTACGATTTATTTTATTTTTATATTTTGCTTAAAAACGTATTTTTCATTACTGCACAGCATGTTTGCAATCTATATTATTTAAATTAAAGTAAATAAGTCATTCATTTTTATCAGATTCAGAGACGCTTTGTTTCTTTCGTCTCGCCATTTGCTATTCATCACAGTAAAAACTCTATAAAACCAATTAATCGTATTTTAACTGCACTCAATCCGCCATACACAAAACAAACAAGAATTTTTTACAATGACATTGACTATGTTGACATTTGAGGTTAGGTTACAATAAAAAACGAGCGTTTATGTGGCGATCGCCATGGGGTATATCGTCAATTATCGAACCTATTCGGCAACAGTCGATAACGTCATCGATCCCGGTAACTCTCTCGTTTCGTTCTACGCAAAAATTTCTACGATCAACTTTTTTTGTATGTTATAAGTAAAATGAATCCCAGAGAAATCATATCATGTGAAATAAAGTATTTTCGCGTACTTTATTGTTCTCACAAAGTATAGAGTACAATTACCCAAAATAACGTACAATCCTTTATAACAAAATACGGGTGGCAACCCTACCCGCAACTGTCAATAAGTTTCTGGACTGTCAAAGTCATACCATAGGATTTGATCATAGCGATGCGCGATTATGAGTTATTATCATAATCGAATGATTAGTAATCGAATGATTTTCATAATCGAATGATTAGTAATCGAATTACGAGTTATCGATTATTTTTGCGCCCAAAACAAATATGACGGTATACTTAAAAAATGATGTATACTTTATATTATGTCTGCAAAGGTATATATATACTTATAATATTCGTAAGTCTTTAAAAAAATAAAATTTTCAAAGGTTGTATGAAAACCGGGGTATGTTGTTTCATTTATTAATGTAAACCGGAGCATTCCTAGAAAAAAGATTGAGTATTTTTTGTTTATATAAATATCGATAATCAAATCGGAATATTGGAATGCTTCTAGTAGACCATAAATAAAAAAAATACGAATGTACTATGTCTGCAACGTTAATAAACTACAATATTTATAGCACGCTTATGGATATTTAGTTTGAAACAACTGTTTCTGTGAGATTTCGCGTAACCTTGAGGTCAAACTCAGTTTAACCCAGGATTTACACTTATTTTGTTCAAACTTGAAACATCCAGGCCTTAGGGAGGCTTCGGTTTAAAATAATTTATGCAAACAACATACCCCAGTTTTTGTACAACCTTTGAAAAATATTTTTCAAATCACTTTTCAAAAGTCTATAATTTTGCACATGGCAACACGTCATTTAAACGTCATTTTAAATGTTTGACAGTAATCATAGATAACATAATAACAGTAATTTAAATTGTTGGTTGATAATGATACAAAGTGAGTATTCATGGATTTAACAATATTCAACAGTTTATGCTGTTAATTAAATGGTAATAAACACTGATAACAATGTTTTTTCAGAGAAAGCAAGCAAATTTATCGATAGATGACGTTCATATCGTCAGATCTTACTTCTGCACTACGCAACGAATATAATGCATACTGTCTGACAGATTTTCGAAATAGGTTCGAGAATATGAAGAAATGCGCCAGGAAGGTTAGATTATTGATAAAATTACGTGTTTTCCTATAAATGTAGTCTTTGCGATTACAAAATGTTTTTTAATTTGATCTATATTGTTTTTCTTCTAGTTTCTCTGTTTATAACCTTTCCTTTGTTTGCAGGTAATAAAAGCCAAAACGACTCCAAGTGATATGCAGAGAAAAAATTATAGCAGTTCAGTTAGAGATTTTCAAAACACTACTGAAGAATCGGCAGGAAATTCACGAAGTTGTTTTGGAAAGGCATAAAGCCAAAAGAGATATGGCTTCATTTAATTATAATTGAAAGTTGTATTTTTTTTATTAAAATTTTCATTTTCCTGTTAATAGTTATATAAAATACAATAAAAGAGTTTGATACACCGAATATATTGTTTTATTATTTTAATTCCGCAGACGCCCTCTGTTTCTGCTGCCTTCGACAAACAATTTTCCTTACCTTTCCTTGCTCCTCAGTTCCACATGGCCAAACCATGCGAAAACATTGGTAAATAACATTGAAGTTCGTTGTCCAGTGGCCATGTCACTGGCTACAAGGCTTGGTAGTAAGCTTCCAATACGAACGGACATGCTCGCACTGCCCCTCGTGATGGAAATTTATTAACAAGGCACCCTGAAGATGCCTGTTGCGATTCAGGCGAATCGTCGGTTGACGAATGATCCTTCTGAGGACCAGACTTTGACGCGGGTTACCCGCAAAGAAATTAATACTAATATATAATATTTTCTCTATACTCTCACATTTTGTGGCCGTAAGTCAGTACAGAATAAATTCCATATGCCGGAAGTATGCAAAGTAATTGTGTGTGCAAAAAACATGAAAAAATGACAATTTTTTCTATAAAAAAATAGTGACGTTAAAGTACGCCTAGTAATTTAAAAAAAAATTGTAAGTCTATTCTTCGCAGTTACTTTTTTTCAATTATCACAGAATAAACTAAACATCACATATGAACTATATTATACAAGGTGTGTCAGACCTAGTTCACAATATTTCATTGGTAGATTCCTGCCTATGTTATGAATCAAAAATATTCAGGCAACCCATGACCTAATATCAGTAGTTACGGAGATAATTAACTTCAAAGTTTGCATTTTTATACTCATCTTTTGCAAAAAGCTGGACCGTCATTAAAATAACTTAAAACAAAAATTAAAACTTTCGCTTTAACTTATAAAGATTGCTATGCTTTAACACAAGCCAAATGATTAAAACTTTTTTAAAGGTTTTTTTTCATAAATTAAAGTTTTTTCATTTTATTTGGCCTATATTAAAGCGATTGAAATTTATATTTTTGGTATACATACGTTACTTGAATGATGGTCCAACTTTTTTGCAGAATATTAGTCAGAAATATTGAATAGAAAAATACAAACTTTGAAGTCGATTATCTCCGTTACTACCTATTGATATTAGGTCATGGTTGCTTGAGCGTTTTTGACTCAACATAGGCAGGGATCTACCTACGAAATATTGTGAACTAGGTGTGTTACATTCGGTATATGCAGCGATGATAAGTTGATGCATATTAGTTATCGTAATTTGAATATGAATATTTTTGTAATAAGTTTTATTATTTTTATAATTCTTCCGATATTTTCAATAATTTTATGAAAATCGGGGTTAAAATATTATTTAAAATGATATAAATAATGTACATTGGATGATATTAAAAGTATATATTTTTATTGTCCTCAAAAAATAAGAACAGAGCTAGGTATGCCAAATTCAATAAACATATGTTTTATTTATTTAATACACCAAGTATTTCACAGCGTCATGTTAATTCGTTATTCAAAGCCAAATAATTAAAATTGAACATACCTATTTTTTCAAAATTGCTCTTCTTAAAAAAATATATGTCTATTATTTTTAAATCCCTCTAAAAATCGAAAATTCAACGTCTAACAAACAATAATATTATCGCTGACCGCGGCGAACATCGGACCGAATAATCATTCGAATGATTTCACTCGGCGTTGACATTAGTTACTAATTTTATTCGAATAGAATTAGTAACTGAGTAAATAATCGAATTAATAATCGACGCCAATGGCGAGTGAATCATTCGAATAATAATTCGGTCATTAGTTAATAATTCTATTCGAATAGAATTAGTAACTGAGTAAATAATCGAATTAATAATCGACGTCAACGGCGAGTGAATTATTCGAATAATCATTCGGTCTGAAGCTAGCCGCGGGCTGCGGCAAAAGACAAAAGACATACGTTCACCAACATTCACTCACATTGTAAGGAGATTAGACAAAGAAAGACAATAAAAACTCTTTCCTTGTCTATGTTAAGAAGTTTTCGTTTGTCAAATACGTTACGACATTCTGTTATCATCTGTCTTCTTTTTATATATGAAGCCAATGGTATATCAAAAGAGAGAGAAATATATACTTAAGAATCTTTTTTATTCATGCTTAATTTTCATTCGAATGATTCTACTAACCATCATGAGTGATCACTCGTGTTGAAATTATTCGGGATGGTTAGTAGAATCACTCGTTGTCGGATGCTTCGCGGAGTGGGTGGGCGTGATCGGTACTCGGCTCTCGGCTTTGCCTGGCGTCACATCGCGCAGTGCTAAATTGATATTCGAATGATTTTAATTATGAATGATTTTAATAATCGAATTATTCGAAACATTTCAATAATCGAATAATTCGAGTTATAATAATCGTAATCGCGCATCGCTATCAGAGGTATATTCGCTCATTACTTTGTTAACGAAGGCCGTGTTCCATGGCAAGACACAAAAATATCATTCTGTCAGTTCATTTTTGGTGAATAAATACCTACTTACCTAAAATGCTATTTTTTTCCAACGTGTCTTCACCATTTCCAAATATCTCCACCAACTCCTGCCAAGCTTGATTCTTGGCATATTTGAGTAATCCTCACACTGAAGATTTAACTCTGGTTATTGATAAAATCAAGATCCACGGAGCTGAATCTAAAGCCCGGACAGAAGCTTCAAAAGATATTGGAGGTATTGTTATAAAAAGCATTTACCTTGATGGACGAAAAGACCATCGCTAAGAAATTTCCTGAATCAATTTATTCGGGACACACAACACCGAATGTCGCGGCAATGCAAAGGGAAGGCGGACGAGAGAGGTAGAGGAGAGCGAGAGATTGAGGAGAGAGAGAGAGAGGAGAGAGATATATAGATTAATATATATATATATATATATATTATATTATATGTTATATGAAGGTTTTCACGGGGTTAGAAATGTTAGTTTAATTTTTTGGGTAACCCACGTCAAAATTGGTCTCGAAAGGACCATTCGTCTTAAACCGAAACCGTGCGCCGGAACACAAACAGGCAATCTTCAGGTTGTCTTGTTAATTAAATTTCCGTCACGAGGGTCTGCAAGCACGCCGTTCGTATCGGAAGCTCATTACCAAGTGGTAAAGTGGTGGTAAGTGACTTGGTAATAAGCTTCCGATACGAACGGACGTGCTTGCACTGCCCCTCGTGACGGAAATTTATTAACAAGACAACCTGAAGATGCCTGTTGTGATTCAGACGAAACGTCGGTTAACGAATGGTCCTTCTGAGGACCAGATTTTGACGCGGGTTACCCCCAAAGAAATTAATACTAACATATATATATATATGGAAGCGAAGGCTTTCACGGGTACAATATGTGTTAGTTCTAACTACTTTGGGGGTAACCCGCGTCAAATTCTGGTCGTCAGGACCAGTCGTCTGGAGAAACCTACTCCTCCACAAACACCCGATGCAGAATTTTTCAAACTTTCACTTGAAGATGAGCTCCGGACCCAAACGGTTGTACGCTTTTTGGAGAAGCAGCTCATCGACAAGGCGCCCTGAAGATGAACAGTGAGATCTGTTCGAAACGTCGGCAGACGACTGGTCCTGACGACCAGAATTTGACGCGGGTTACCCCCAAAGTAGTTAGAACTAACATATATACATAGTAAGAATTCAAAAAGAAGTCGACCATGGGTAGAATTAGTGGATGTTGTAAACTCAGTGGATGCCCAAATATACTTTTCTACATAATATATTAAAGAAAATCTTCGTCTCTGTGAGACACCATTTATTATTTTATTTACTACTCTCTGGTTTGCGTTTTGCATAGGAGAATCGGTTATAGGTGTCAAAATATTTGTATGAGAAATCGAATTTTTTAAAGTTTCTTTAAATTTTTTAATACTCGTTTCCTACATCTTTTTATTTTATTCGCAATCAATAGACTTTATTCTATAGGAAAAAATATTTTAGTAAGATTTATTTTTCAGAGGATACACTATATATTCCAACCCAATGTATTCTAAAGTATTATTTTTCTCAAAATTGCCGTGTCAGATATTGATTCTCCTTTGCACAATGGTGTAGTTGAGATATCCCCACATAAATACCACAACAGTGTCGTTATTGGTTCATAGACCACTTTTGCCCAATGTCCTTTACAGTAGCCGGCAAACATCTTGAAATTCTACGGCGTAGTGGGGGGAAGTTTTCGCATCTACTTTTCCACCAGCGAGACCCAAATTTAGTCTTCTGCGCATTCCCCCACCACGCCAAATAATTTCAAGAAGTTTGCCGGCAACTGTACCTATAGTCCGTCCAACTTATCTGGAGAATAAAGGAGGGCGTCCCAATCGTTGTGGTGCTGCCCATAGTCTAAAAATTATCTCATTTTTAGGGAATTTTTTGCAAATTCGTTTTTTCTTAAACAATTTATTAAGCAGTATACGACACGATAAAAAACAAAAAATGTAAACTAATGTACAAATAAATTCATCAAAATATACATTCGCAAAATACACGTCACCAAATGGCGTTTTTTCAAAATCAAAGAAAAATACAATTTTCAGAAAAATAAAACCAAACAATAATAATCCTTTTAGGCCGGCGCCACATTACGCAGATATTCCGCCGCGTCTTTTCCGTTGCGCCAAATCGGCAAAGCAAATAGATCGACCGATCATCCGCGTAGTGTGTTTAATAAGCGCATATTGTATGGAAAGAAATATAGCGATGTTCCGCGACAGAAGAGACGCGGCGGAAGATCCGCGCAGTGTGGCGCCCGTTTTATTCGGTGTCTCATATCTAATAATCTGACCTCCATGTTTAACTCAGTAACACCTAAGGATATCAATCGGTTTAGGGCCGTTGTATCAACTTGGTTTATAGTAATGTTTCGTTCAAAGCATAGATATTTTGCGTTTTCCACCGATCAAACAACTCACTCTCGTAAAAATCTATGCTTTAAATGAACTATTGCTACAAAGTTGATGCAACCAGTCTTTAATGTGCATAAACAAAAAAGTTTATTTTTGAAAAACAAGATGTTTATACAAATGAACACGTTAGTTTCCCCTCCTGCATTGACAATTATGAAGCACTGACCTTTAGATACTGGTTTGAATACACCTTCGACATCTTCACTTTGCCTACATTTGTCTGCTGTGTGTGAGGTATGTATATATGTTTCATTTAGATATATGACTGGCCGCCGATTCAAAGAAGTTTCATTCTTCCTTAATGAGCCTGGGGCCGCGTCGCATATATCCGACGGAGCGCGACTGTCCCCAGGGGCCGCGTCGGATATATCCGACAGGCACAAAATAAATTATTTATCGACGGCCGCGTATCGAATTTGAAAAACGTAATTTTTTCCCAATAGAGAAATCCTGTTGTGACCTGTCGTTCCATTTTCGACTCAAAAACATGGCCGATTATAGCTTAAATCAACACTCAAAGTAGAAGTTTTTCGGTCGTCAAAATCGTATAGAAAAGTTATAGATGTCGCCCTAAACTCATGTTGTACGATCGAAAATTATATAATGAAATAATATTCCGTCGTCGTCACGTCCTTAGTACGCGAAAGACACATGCGTGGTACATGCAAAAATCACGTGTCTGTCGCCGTGTCGATCTATTCCGTCGTCATGTGCCCAGCGCGCGAAAGACGTTCACGTGTATGGTACATGCAAAAATCACGTGATTCCGTTGCTATGTCGATAGGAAGGGTTTTTTATTTCTTCAGTTCGCGCCCAGCAATCACAGTTGGAACACGGATCTACGCGCGGATAATATATACATATATTCGCGATATTTCTTGGTTTATGGTGCAATTTGATACAAACAGTGATTTATTAACAAAAATACATTATTTATGTTGCGTTTATTTGAGAAATGTGTGTGTTAAATGTGGATCATATGCTTCAAAATTTAAAGTGAAACAATGGCGTAGTGTTTTGTGTGCGCGGCACGAAAGCAACGGAAGGAAACATGTTATATGTGTTTTGAGTGTGATGTTCCGTTGTGTGCCGTGCCGTGCGACAAAATATACCACACAGAAGAAAATTTTTAGGTAGGATATCAAATAATAATAGTAGTGTATGTAATCGGAAAATGTCGGGTTGGCAACATTATCGGAATTCAAAAAAAGATTATTTTTTTAAATTTTTTGATAAAAAAATCATTGCATTTCGACACTTACGATAAAATAATATGAATGTGTGTGTTTTTTTTTTAATTTACGCATGTTTTCATGGTTTTTTCGTAAAAAGAAAAATCACAAAAAATTCCGAAAATTTACGGCCCTTGCCTATATGTTGCTTTGGAATTTTTAGGCCCTCAACAAGTTAATTCATACAAGAATTTTGCTCTCATGGCACATATTAATTATATCATTGCGTTCTATAAGCACCTTATGGTTACTTTTAGTCTTTCGAAAACGAAAACCTAGCTTATGGAGTAATTTACGTAATATCTCACGATATCCTTGAAAATTTATGTTTTCTTTCAATACCTTTTGCAGTTTACTTAATCTAGGTAACTCTTTCTTAAAAGTACAAAAATCGTGTATCTTTCGTCTGATGATTCCCAAATCAAAGTCATCAACATCAATTTTTCCACTTATCCTTTTTCTTTTTTTTCCGGGTGTAGATATTTTAATGCCCATTTCCACGGCCGCTTTACCTTCTTTAACTATTTTGTAAATTACCAATTGAGAAATACCCGAAGAAATTGTATAATAGTAAAATAAAAAACTAAGTATGGGAAAATCATTATAACTGCATGGCAGCACTAACCTGAAACGGCGGCAATACTGGGCAATACATCTTTGAACAAAATCAAACGGTATAATTGGGGCTTTTAGACGTTGTTCCTCTTCAAAAAACGTGTGCATTTTCAAGATTATTTCCCGAACACCGCTTTTAATGGTTTTTGGCATGGTGACAGTCTAAAATTTTCTTAAAAAACTATCGAAACAGTCGTGAAACCCTCTGTAAACAAAGTCTGTCAAAGGACTGTCAGCTGTAGATAATCCAATATGGCGTCGTTAGTTCCAAATTTGGCCATTCTTCAGATAAGTTAGACGGACTATACCTATATATCTCAATATATAGGTACTTATTATCTTATCTATGATATCCATGCCTACAGCTTGCAACTTGCAACACTTCTTTCCTAAAACCATAGAAATTGCTATAAATACAAATAACAATTCATCTATGTCTGTCTATGACAATTTCTGCTAAAAATCATAAAAATGGCTACTGACTGGAGTCCTGATATATGGGACTCATGGGAGAAATCTGGGAAATTGGAGTTGTTAGTGAATAATACCCCAATTATTATTATTTATAAAACATTTATTACTATTCTTTCTCTACAATTTCGCCTAGCAAATATTTGAATTCGAAAGCATAAATCGTATTCATCACGTGTATGTTTTGGCGATTTATGTACGAAGACTAATTATTGTTTTTTATATTTTCAGCTTAAAGATTTTCAAATCCTACATTAAAGATGCGGACAGGACCCCACTGCTAAGTAAAAGTGGAAAGTTGACCGGCATTTCTAGAGCTTTGTATGAATTGTTTGTCAAGGGGGTTCGTGGTAATCTTAGAAAAGAAGCTGTCGTATCAATGCTAAGCGAATTAGGCGTAAGTTATTAAAATATTGAATATCATTTAATTAAATTATGAGAAGTATATTTATTTATTCCTATATCTCCCTGAAAATGTTTGTTTTATGACGTCAGGGCCTGCACGCAGATTTGCCATCGATAATTTTGGACGTCGCCTGCATTATTGACTCTGAGACGTGTTCAGAAACAGCCACAGAAGAAAGAAGTAAATTTTGCTTCATTGTGAGGGAGACTGAAAAGTTCCTTTCTGATAAACTTTTGAAAGAAAGGTTGGAGATAGATACTCTCCAAGATGTTGGTACTCTTAAAAATAAGAATTTTTATACCAAGTTCATCAAAATCAAGACAAAACTTTAGTAAGTTTCTATTTTTTGTAAGTATATGTACACAAGATATTTTATTCTGCCCTGGAGAAGCAGTAACTTAAGAACAAATATGTACACTTGAAATTAATGTCTGCTGAGTCAATAAATATTCAATGTGCAATAAAGAAATGCTGAAATTTACTTCATTTCTGAATATTTGGAAATTTGATCTCGCAAGACTTTTTTCTAAGATCAAATACATCAGTATCTCACATTGTGCCACATTTGTATTGCATTGTACTTAGTAGGCAGTTGATATACAAGTTTATTTATTTTTTCATCAATTGATTTTTGGTTTCTTTAAGGCTGGACATTCACTGCAAATGCACATTTCGGCATTTTTTACGAAAATGTGGGTTTTTATTATTCATTTATATCAGAATGTATATGCCAAGCTGCATTTTTTTTAGGGAAATAACTTAAATAGAACCTTTTTTCTTATTTAAAAGTAATAAACTGAAAATTATTTACAATAATTAAGAAAATACAGTCGAACTCGGTTATACCGAGCTCGGGTATAAGGAGATCTCGGCTATAATGAGCAAAACTGTGAATTGATTTTGATTTGCGCATATTCCCTTACAATCATTCTCGGTTATAAGGAGCGTGATTCCCGGATATACGGAGCAAATTTTAAAAACATTTCATACACATTTGCTCGAGTTACAGAAAAAAAAAAACGTACTCATAAAAATGAACTTGGTTTTTAAAGCAGCTCGCACTTAATTAGGGTTCATTTTATGATGTACACAAACTTGTGTGTCCGAAAATGCCACGTGCACAGGCAAACAATAGTTCGTTGGCATTTCTTATCAAAGGAATGCCGAACTGAAGGTCGAGAACTGTCGTATAACTCCGATTATTGGGGGTTTCCTAAATGTTTGAAGTGACAGTTTATTTTATGCAGTTTACTATATTAGCATTTAAAAGCCTAATCAGTTAAACGCGAATTATTCTATCGGAAACATGTCCACTAACAAACGAAAGTGTCTCTCGGTTCGCGAAAAAATTATTACGCAGCGTCAAAAATTCCGAAGTCTGTAGAAAGTTTTCACTATCGTCTTCTACAGTTTCATCACTCCGGGAAATTAAGGATGTTTATTTGGCTGCTCTTGAAAATAACATCACACAATCAAAAAAATTTAGAAAGTGAAATTTACCTATCCCGCACATAAGGAGCAAATTTAGTCGGTCCCATCGCGCTCGTTATAACCGAGTTCGACTGTATAAGCATTAATTGACAGGCCACAGCCAAAAACTTTGCTTTCAGTTTTCAGTTCAAAATCGAGAATTTCTGAATATTTATATCTACGCAGAGTATGTTTTCTTTTAAGGCCCCACACCACGATAAAAAAGAATTTTTAGTAATTTTTTTTATTTTCTGAAAAATGCATTTATTTAGGATGCTCTCACCAATGTCTTAAAGAAATTTGTAAAATTGACGGAGATAGAGCGGTTTATGTGAAACCATTTGTAACAGTTCGTATATTGAATTATCCTTCAACGAAGCTTTGAATGCGTTCTAGATATTACGTTTTTCAACCTGGTTGACAAAATATAAAAAAAAAAACTAAATCCGATTTGCATGCGCCATGTTTTAAACTGTTCAAAAATCCAGTCTCTGGCACCATATAGGGATTTTTATAGAAAGGGCCCTCTTTTATTTTTTTTAAGTATAGACGATGAAAATTTTCCATAAAAATTGGAAATGAAATTGCTGGTCCCCCATTTAGTTTTTTTAGTTATCGAAATTCCCCTATGTGATGCTGTAAACCTATATGTCTAGTTTCGAAATATATGTTTATTTGATGATGATGAACCGTATGGCTTAATTGCTGTCAACCGCCGAGCAGCAATTTCGTCGGAGTGTCCTCTGGAAGCAGCGTACACCGCAAACTATACTTTAGATTCAAGCACAAAAATTTGTATGCAGTTTTCTGTATGTACATATATATTGACTATGAGTATTAATAAAAAAAAATCCTTGTATCGTTTGCTTGGGAAAATTTACGAAAAATACACTCTCGTACCGCGCACGAACCGTGGTAAAGGTCTTATCTTTTTGGTGATTTTAAAATGCTTTTTAGTCATACAAAGAGATGACTTTAAACAATGTATTGTATTTATTCCTGCATTTTGAATCTTCACACACTGTTTAAAATTAGTTTTTTTTATTTATTAAAAACAGATTAAATTTTTTTTTAAAAACCTGTATGATTATGCGTCAAATTACGCCTCGAAATATTGTCAGTCTGCTGGTGCCGCGGCGAACAGCGGGCGTTTTTCTGCGGATGTTTTATTCTGTCAATGAACAGTCACTATTAAAATGTATTCTATACAAATTTTACTTTCTTGTGAATTAATATATGTAATATACTATCAAGATTTTTGGCTAAATTAATATGAATTTTTCATAAATGACTACATAATAAGTACGTTTTTTCATCTTATGAGCGGTGCAGACGATATATCGTGCAATCGTCGACTTAAGTCAGCAATTTATCTCTGTCGACGAAGATACCCGAACATTGCATGATATGCTAACCAAAACATTTTTTGTGGTGGTTATTAGTATGAGCCTTGCAAACTCCAATGTATTAAATGATATTTGAAAGTATAAAATTTAGTATTCTAATTTAAATGGCGGAAGATCGAAGTAGCGTGGCGCTAATCTAAATTTTTCCACGTGTCTTAGATACAAAATATTATAAAGTTGCGCATGCGTTGTAGTCACAGCAACGCTCTGCTGATTTGTTATTTGTTGGTGCACATATTCAATATTCAGTTTGTAGCGTGTTTTAGATATTAAATATTCCACAATTATTGTGGAGAACTGAAAAATTGCAAAATGCGGGCTCTTAAAACGCGTATGACACATCATTTTTCGATAATACTTAAAATCCGACTTAAAAAGAATTGCAGATTTCTTAATGTAGACAGAAAATAATAAAATTTCGACTTGCACATGAGCATTTTGATATATGCAGTTAATCGATTAGCTGTCATCAGGTGTGTCCGTATGTGTCAATTGTCGATGCATTGACAATATATCATTGTCTCATTCAATCGTAATGTTTTACTTATGCAACTAATACGTCCAATTTAATGCACTAGGATGTTAATACGATATTGGAAAGAGTTAACGTGTCAGCCTCGTCTTGATAGAGGACGATCTAAACACTGAATACCTCAGGTTTTAAGGTCGCAAAGTGAATGTGCATCCTTAAGATTTTTTAATTCTTTTTGTAGTTACAAACAAAGAAAATTCAATCTCTTCCGCGAAGAAAGTGAAGGGTATGCCAAATTGATTGTGGAATTAAACCAGGAGATCTCGGGAAAAATTGATGCAAAAAGTATTTTGGAAATAATTAAATCATTGATAGGTAAGTTTGGAATTCTATTTTTATATCTATGATTACGATTTTAGCAAACCAAACAATTTTAGTAAAGTAATCACAATAATGTATCCACGTTGTATAATTTTTTATTGGACTATGTCCGTTAATTTTAATAAATAATTAAATAAATAATTGTATTAAATAAATTATACTGTTGTTTATTCACATTAATATTCTTATTATTGTCAAATGAAGTTAAACACTGTGAATATAAAATCAAAATGTTGGGAATTTTTGAACCACAGACCTTTGTGTAAAAAACGGAAGCCTTGACCATTAGGCAACCGATCGGCCATATTCTGAAAATACCAATCATTGCTATTTTGTAGTGATATAACGAATACTACTTCCACGAATACGAATTATTCGGTGATACTACTATTCGGTGAATACAAATACGAATATCAAACCTACTATTCGGCGAATACGAATAATTCAACAAAGTAATAAATAATGAGAGTCCCCGAACAAAACAAAATAAACTCGTCTCATTGGGCTGGCTTTGTTTTGGGACGAGTTCACTAACAAGTCATGAACACAAACCTATATCTTTATTCTTTATAACAAAAACAAACAAATAAAGTATTTAAATTTAACTTACCAGATTTCTTATTGAAATGTTTCCAAATATCACTTTTTTCACGCTTACGAGAGGTCATGTTATTAGATTTATTTTGAAATTATTTTATAAGAGTTAACACTTTTACACACAATGGAAATAAAACGGAACGAACAATACGTATTACAAAACAAAAACTACATGGAATGAGCACCTAACTTTTTTAAAAACCCAAAAAACTAGATGAAAGAACTCATGTTATGCTGCGAAACAAGAAACAAGTAACAATTGACAGCTTGAGTTCCATAGAAAAAATAATTTGAGAACTCAACAAATCCATTCATTCAATCTAAAGGGAATCCCCGATAATAGAGGTGTGTTCGGATACACGGTGCACAGTCAAGCCGTAATTTGCGTTGCGTTCAGTTTTAAATAGTTTGTTTTTAATATTCGTAACGTTAATCGTGATGATATTCGGATGATATTCACTACTATTTTGGTATTTTGACAGTTATTTTATAACATTGTAATGCTGTCAATTTTGACACAAGTTTGAGAGTTTTGGAATTGATGAAACGAAAGCTCTAGAATGTAAACAGACATCAAGTTATTCACAAGTTGTGAATAACTTAATGTTTGTTTATTCCTTCAGTATAAGCATCGAAGGAATGCTAAAGAAACTACAAATACTAAGGGCAAAAAAGCAGGACTTATAATATTGAAAGACTTATAATAGAAGAACAAAGATAAAAATAATTTTAAATGAAGTAAAATTAGAATCAGTGAATCGGAGGATAAAATATACTGTTTTGGTACAAATATTTAAAATTTGACATGGATTATACTTTACTTTAATAAAAGAATGAAACTAAATGAGGATTTTCATTCATACAATTCCAGAAGTGGCGACTATATAAGACTGCGGAATAATAACAAAAATACTTCACAAAACTGTTTAATGTACAAAGGGCTCAAAATATAGTGAACATAGAGGAATTTAAATTAGTGCAAAAAGTTTGTTATGAAAAACTTATAATATTGAAAAAGTGACTGATATAAGTGACTGAAACGAACAGACAGACAGACGGATGGACAGACTGACAACATTATTATAATTGGGATAATTAAATATACTTATAATTACTTTGTACCTGTGTAATAGTAACCACACCCCTTCCAACCCCCTCCCACCATAACCATATATGTATATTATCTGATAATTTCAGTACATACATTGTCCTGAAGAAGAGAGCATCGCTCCCGAAACTAGGAGAATTTTTCAAAACAAAATTTAAGCGTGGTTAAAGCAAAGTTTTCATTATTTGATTTATAAAATGGTGCCACAATGTGAATTTGAAAAATTTGAAGAAATATACAAATTGTTTGTAACTGGGCGCTCTCATCCATTTTGCTTCCTCTTAAAAATAGTCACTTATTATTAAAAATATTTACTTTTTATATTTTACATTGGTGATGAAATTTTTTGCATCCGTCAATAAATTGTTTTATTATGCAGTATTTGCTCTGTAATGCTGAACTAAAGTAAATCCATCAATTGTATACAATTAATAATACACCATTTGTTTATTTCATGCAACGGCCACAGTTATGGCATTTCTTTGCAGCAGTTGCCATTTATAACTTTCCCTAGGACTCGTGTCTTATTTCGTCTTGCATCAAATTCATGTTACATACAGCTTATATTTGGATAATGATGAGTATTTTTAGGATGTTTCAATTTGGACCCGAATCGTGTGCTTGACATCCTTCTGGAATCCTTTGAATCTCGTCCAGAGCACGAGGAGTTCTTTATCCCTTTGGTGAAGTCTTATATGGGAGACCCGCGTATCATATGTGAGGTGTTGGGCTTCAAATTTGCCAGCCATGCGGAAGACAGCCTCGGGGTGCCTGAAGGACTGTACACCATCACAGCGCTACTGTTGCAGCATTCTATCTTCGCGCTGGACGATATTTATCAATGGGTAAGAACTAATGCCAATTAATTATCGAGATAACAAAAATCATTACACTTCCATAATAATCCAATGCGCTTGTGTCAAAAAATTAACTTGAGTAAATTTAAGCATTTGACTTGAGGCGGCACATTCACTGCAAATGCATATTTCGGCATTTTTTTACAAAAATGTGGGTTTTTATTATTTATTTTTATCAGAATGTATATGATAGACTGCAATCTTTTTAGGGCGATAACTTAGATAGATATATAAAAGTAATGAACTAAACATTATTTACAATAATTAAGAATTAGCCTTAATTGACAGGCCGTGGCCAAAAAAATCATTTTTAGTGTTTTAGGAGAAACAAAGTTTTAATGGATATCTACATATTTTTTTAATTTTATTTTTCATTTATTAGTTTTCTTACAGCCATATAATTAATAAATCTTTATTGATGTACCAAAAAAAAAAAAACAATTATTGATGTACCAGAGCCTTGGGCCAATTATAAGAAAACACATATACATATACAGGAATATTACACCAGGAATATTAAATATTATACAAGAATATTATTTATAAGCATAATGTGTTTTTTTTATATATATATAAAGTTTACTTAATTATCTAGAATCGTACTAAGGTAATTATGAAATATTCAATATTAGTAAAATTATATAGGCTTTTAAATTTGCAAGAAATTTTACATTGTTTGATGATTTTCAAATGTTTTTTTTTCGTATAAAGAGATGATTTTAAACAATATATTGTATTAACTCCTGCACTTTGAGACTTCAAGCGTTATTTAAAAGTTAGTTTTATTTATTAAAAACATATGTATTTTGTCATCGGTCGTATCTTGTTCATATTTCGGTATTGAGATATTTTGGATCTTTTTTATATAAAATAAATAAATACCTACTCCTTGGGAACCGACATGTAAAAGTACCGTTATTTTTGACGGGTTACAACTAGTACATATTATAATGTGACTTTTTCAGTTGAAGCCCAACGACTCTGTCATCTGGAAAGAATGTGAAAGAGAAATGAAGGATGCCCAAGAATATGTCAGGAAATTATCCATCATCTGTACTAACAAGCAGCCTGGTGATGAAGAGAAGGAAATCAAAGAAAGTCCACAGGTAATAAAATAAAAGTTAGTTTTCAGGAGTTATCGAAATTTTTGTATTATATTCAATTCTTAAATACAATCGCAAATTATGATTAATACTAGCTCAAAAATGAAAATACAGTAAAAACACCGTTAATAATAAAAAATAAAAATTATTGTGCAAAACTGTTTTAAAAAAGTCGCTTATGTGTTAAAATTTGCCATAAGGGAGCTATTATTTAAATAATTTTTTTGCTATTCGATCTTTAAAAACAGGTGTTATGTGATCAAGCATTGTTTACTTTGAATTCAGTGTATTTGCCAACTTCATTTTTTGTACTTAATTACAGTTGAATAAACTAAAACGCAGTTGTATAGTAAGATGCTGACATTCCAATTAGCTTCTAAACATGTATTTTATTATGTATTTTAGGTGCAGATATTATTTTTCATTATTTAAATTTTCTGTGCACATAATTAAATTAAGTGAAATCCTCAATTACTACAATTTGTTTTGACGTGACAGGAGCGCACTGTGGTGGTGGACCACAGTAACCAGAAACTACAGCTGGGTGCTGCCCTCCTGGCCGTGGGATGCTGGTCTGGCTTCAGCGCCTTAGCCGCACGTCTGCCAGATTACCGAGCTTCGTCCTATCCGCCTGCTACTAAAGCCCTCTGCAGACTTCTGCATGCCACTATAGACCCCCTGTACAAACAGTTAGTATAATTTTTGTAGTTAAAATCATGCTTGGATATTTGACCTTCACACTTTTCTTTGGTGCTGCTCTTTTTCTAATACCTGAACCAAAAATGCCACTGTTTATACAAGGGCCGTATGATAAGGATCCATGTTTAACGACTGATAGCGCCACTGATGCGAAATATGAATACCATTGTTCGAATATGATCAACAAAATCCATGATATTGCGTTAGCAGAGATGCTAACACGATGTGATGGAGGAAGATTGCTTTGTCGGACAGTGATGCTGAAGAAGAACTCGGTGTAAGTGCGTCCCGGATAGAAAAAATTTCCGACAGTAGACACAGTGGTAGTGGTGATGAGAGTAATGATTCCGAAACAATTGTATCAGAAGCACGATCCGCAAAAAATAAATCTATGGGAGTGGAATCCCACTTGCTTGCCTACCGATGTTACCACCAAAATTCTGTCATCATTTGCCTGAGGGCGTTGTGTCTGCAGCCATTGCATTTAAGAATAGGCTGGATATTCAAATGAGAGACAGTGATATGGGCCTATCAGCTTAAGCTGCCTGCCCATTATCAATAATAATAATAATGTTGAGGAAAAATCCACCAATCCATTACTGATAATTTGCCAGAAGAAACAAAATACATTGATATATTTTATACATGGCGTTCGCAAGCTGAAGTGGCATCGTTCGAAAGTTCGAGTCAACCGAGTTGATGGGACTCAAAAAATGTGACTCGAGTCAGCGTGTTAACCCGAGTATTGTTGGCTGACTCAAGTCGCAACTCGGTTTAATTCGACTCGGTCTTCGAACGATGCCACTTCAGCTCGGGACGGTTCGAGTCGCCGTTCGGTCAGCCTCGGCTCTGCTCGGTCTTCGAACGATACGATGCCACTTTAGTTTGGGACTCGAGACGGCTACTCGGCGGAACACTTCGTCGAGTCGCCGTTCGGTTGGCCTAGGTTTGGTTCGGCTAGACCGCTCGGCGGAACACTTCGTCTTCCGCCGCCGAATGGCGGAGTGTTCCGACGACAGCCGAGTCGAGCGGCGCGGATCGCGTCATCTGTGGTTGTTTCGTTCAAACATTATCACATAGCTTGAGACAACGATTTGACTCGAGCTGCCGGAAACGCAACTTGAGTCGACTCGCTGGCATTATAACTCGAGTTATTCGAGTAAATTAACTCGAGTCGCCCATTGCTAATAGCGAATGGCCTTAGCTTTGTACATTGTGATTTTATTTTTTTATTTTTTATATATTTAATTGATAATACATATAATATTTTATTACAATGATGGCTAGCAAATGTTAACAATTAATTTTTTTTTATGTTATACCTCACCAAAAACAATTATGCTTCTCAGAATTGTCAGATTAAGTCTTTGATAATGTCTGGTAACTAAAAACATTTGTTTCAAGCAATTACATTGGCCCTACATTAGTATGAATTGACTAATTTTGACAGTGAAATATGTGAAAAAATTCACCTTACAATTTTAATCAACACATCTAACCTACTACCATACATGGAACAATTCTTCTGCTCAGGTATTGCCCGATAGCACCCAAAATAAAATCAAAGCCCGTCCCGCCTCTAAGCAATAAGTTGGCTGTTCCTCAAGCACAAAAACTGGAAGACCTGAGGGATGTTGTGGTGCCAGCCTTGGCAATTCTCGGACCAGCCCTTCACGCTGATCCTGTACTCATGTATAAAGTAAGTGTGAAAAAATCTTTCTATTTTAGCGTGTATCTCATTTTACATTAAATGATTACGAATCTATCAATAATGAGTTGTAGTTTTGTCCTCATACCAAAATTTTATGAAATTCTGTCCAATCGGTAACATTGATTCAATACAAGAATGATCTACTGATGTTCCCAATAATTATTATCAGGTACTCAAGTAATCTGTGAACAGTAGATTGGTCATGATAAAATATAACATCCTATCACCAACGTAACAGCATTCAGCCTGAAAATAACTTAAATGTGGGTTGCAAGTAGGCGCAGCTGAAGAATTCTAATCCAAGTTTTGTTATTTTATTGAAATGGTGAACTTTGATTTTAGGCACTCAGCTGTGCATTAGTAAAGATTCTGGGAAACAAATATTAATTAAATAATCCTTATATTAAGAAAAAGTTGATTTAAAATTCTAGCCGTAATTCGTCCTATGGCTAGAAGTTTTATTTCTGACGTTTCTGTTTAATTTCTTATCTTTTTTTTTTCGGATTTAAAATACTAGCCATATTTCGTCCGTAATTTCGTAGAAGTTTTATTTCCGACTTTCAAGTCAATTCTTAATTTATCTCACTTGTTTGCGCCTACCAAATTTGTTCCATAGATCTAGTCAAGTCGAGAAGAAACTCGTCCTGAACCG
>JADDOH010023547.1:0-20579 GCA_016648135.1 Agrypnia vestita | reverse complement strand
AGTAGTCGCATATGATGTGTAACATTTAACATCTCACAATTAAACATATCAATTGAGCTGCAACAGAAATAAACATCAAAATTTAAAAAAGCTAATACCTATATATTAATTAATTAGTAAATACTAGTAAAGAAAATGAAAGAAGAATTTTGCTAGACTAGTTAGGTACCGTATATCTACATAAGCTTTTTTATTTACAAATGTGTTTGGTCAATCATACGCTTTTATTCATTAGGCTTAGAAATATTCTATCACCGAAGATGATTGAAGCTGTGTATTATACTTTAATTCAATCAATTCTATAATATGGTATCATTAGGTGGGGAGGATCATATAAAACATCACTAAACACATTTTATCTAGCTCAAAACAGCATAATTAAAATTATTTTAAAAAGACCTAGAACCTACCCTACAAAGCGATTATTCATAGACTTTTGTGTGCCTACTGTGATGGAAATTTTTGATTAAATATCATTAGTACAAATTTTTAAAGAAAATTATAAAATGGATTCCTTAACTTCTAGGCCCACAAGAGCATTCCTAAATTTAAAATTACCCAGATACAAACCAAGCGCAGCCCAGAACCACTATTCATTTGTAGGAATAAAAAAAAAATTCATCACTGGATAAATTTTTAAAAAAATTAAAGACTACGCCATTTAAAAAAATTTCTTGAAATTCTCCTATAAGCATTTATTTTCGACTATTTTTGATTTCGATTCCTGATATTTTTATTTACTATTTTGTTTCACAATATTTTTTGTTTAATATTTTGTTTCTCAATACTTTTGTTATAAAAATTGTAACATTCATAAAATAATACGATGTGAATCAAAAATGTACATTATAGATGTCTCACAGAGACAAAACTGTATTTTTATGGAAATGTAGAAGTCTTTTGGGTGTACATAGGGCTTACGACCTATCGTACGGCTGGCTTAAGTGATCACTTTACACAATGTAACGTTCGCCATTTCCACCCATGATAGAATACCATGTCTACTAATTTTTTGGAAGTTGTATATATTTAAATTATACACCACGTTTCACATATGAGTTGTATCAATCCTTGTTAAAATATACATATTAAAACATGTTAAAATACATGTTAATAACATGTTAAAACCAATTAGAATGTTTTTAACTTGTATTGAAACTAATGAATTTTTAGTAATCGATATAAGTTACTATAATGATAGTCCAACGTTTTTCAAAAAATAAGTCTGAAATATTAAAAAAAAATACAAACTTTGATGTTGCATATCTCCATAACTATTGATATTAGGTCATGATAGCGTGACCATTTTCGACTCATCATCAAGGCAGAAAGATAGTCCTGCGAGGTTATTAATGTTTTCCAAATTACCCTGTATATTTGGATCCCCGTCCCTCTGTGGATAAATACAGTAGGTAATTGTGTTCTCAGAAGATACATATAAAATATAATTAATATTTAAAGCATTAACTTTGTGGTTAGACATTATAACAGAATGTTAGTTAGCTTAGTAAAAACCATTACCAGATTTAGGGTCTACCGGTTTCGAGACGTACCCGTCTCTTCGTCAGGACCAACACTACACCACTACATTCACAACACTACATACCTCAACCATAGTATTGTTACACTTTCACCAATATTGATCACATGCGTGTTAGTCTTGTCAGGGACAAACATGCACTATTTAGCCTAATGAACAATTCAGGAGTCTAACGAGAGAGAGTGAAGGGGGCGGGGTCTAAAGTGGGTGTTACCAAATTTTTGTGAAAGTTAAATTAACTTTATTTAATTTGTGCATGTTTGTCCCTGACAAGACTAACACGCACGTGATAAATATTGGTGAAAGTGTAACAATACTACGGTTGAGGTGTGTAGTGTTGTGAATGTAGTGATGTAGTGTTGGTCCTGACGAAGAGACGGGTACGTCTCGAAACCGATAGACCCTAAATCTGGTAGTGGTTTTTACTAAGGTAACTAACATTCTGTTATACATATAAAAATGTTGTTAATTAATAAATACTGGTCTATGAAAGGAGATAAATAAATAATTGAATATATTGAATTTCAGGTGTATTCTAGTCTATATGCTGATTCGTAAAAATATCATATAGGTATACAATAAAATGAATATTGCTTAATACTCCACATAAAAATATGGAAGTGTCATTACCAGCTGCGAAATCTATGTATATTGTAAAAAAGGTACTACAGATGTCCCTAGCATAGCCCATTAAAATATACGGATGATTCCTAAATGGAACATATACACGTATATAGAACTTTCAAATATTCGATGTGTGGATATTCTTACGATAGAATTTGTGAACGTTGCGTTGTGTAGAATGATCACTTAAGCCAGTTCATACAGGTTGTAGGCCCTGGGCTATCGTGTAGAAATACTTTTTTATATTAATAGCTTCGTTTATAGAGATTTGTGTAATTAACCTTTATTTGAATAATAATCCCGCAGTGGACAAATCCTGTAATTATGTTCTCAGAACATACATGGTTCATGTTCAACAAGTATCGCGAATTTTGTGTTTTTTCAAAAATTATCTATATATTCATGAATATATATTTTTTCCCCTTCAAAGTAATCCCCACCAGATAATATACACTTGTGCCAACGTTTTTTCCAATCCTCGAAGCACTTCAAAAAATCATTTTTTGTGATCTTGTTCAGCTCCTCCTTCGATGCCATCTTTATCTCCTCAATCGTAGGGTAGCGTCGTCCTTTCATGGGCCTCTTCAGTTTCGGGAACAAGAAAAATTCACAGAGGGCCAGATCTGGAGAATACGGTGGCTGCGGCATTATAAGTGTTCAAAAATTCACACACAAGCAACGATGTGTGCGCAGGGGCGTTATCATGGTGCAAAAGCCAATTTTTGTTCTTCCACAAATCCGGGCGTTTCTAGCGGATTGCTTCGCGCAATTTGCGCATAACTTGCAGGTAATATTCCTTATTGACCATTTTACCCTGTGGCAAGAACTCATGATGCACCACGCCCCTGCTATCGAAGAAAACTGTTCAGATTCGACCGAACTTGCGCGCTTTTTTCGGTCTTGGGATGATTAAGCTTTGGTGTCCACGTCATAACCATAAACCCATAATTCGTCACCAGTTATGACCTTCTGGAGCAAATTTGGATCGTCGCGGAGAGTCCAACAGCTCAAAGGCAATTTTGATGCGATGCTGTTTTTGGTCGAAATTGAGCAATTTTGGTACGAATTTCGCGGCAACCTGTCTCATTGGTAAAAATCGAATGGCACGAGCCAATCGATATGTTTAGATCGTCAGCAACTTCTCTAATGGTGATTTGACGATTGGCCAATACTATTTTCTTCACTTCATCAATGTTTTCGACTGATGTTGACGTGCTAGGGGGTCTGGCACGCTCTTCGTCGTTCACATCTTCTCGGCCCTCTGAGAACACTTTGTACCACCACATTGCTTTGGTCCAAGGTAGCTTCACCATACGCCACAGTCAACATTCGGAATGCTTCCGCGCACTTAATTTTGTTTTTCACACAAAATTTGATACAGATTCTTTGATCCATTTTTTGGAATAGGCAAAAATCGAAGACGAGCCAAAACACGTGCAAGCAAAGCAGCTGTCAAAAATTAACGGAAAATTCAAAATGAGCGAAATTGTCGGCATAAGTGAGAGACATGAGTGTCAACATAACGCCACAAAAAATCGAAAATCGAATATATGTAACCTGCGGAAATTTAAAATTCGCGATACTTGTTGAAAAGTCCTCGTACATATAAAAATATTACTAAGTACTCGTATTTACCATATTATATTTTTTGATATTTCAAAGATTTAATACTGCTAGCCGATTTGCGATAAGATAATAAATCCTGATAGGGTTTCTATACCAAAGTACTGAAATCTAAACAAACATCTCATTCGTTCATATTAGTTTTTGAAATTAAAAATAAATGAAAATAATATGTATTTAAAAGGTAAGCGCGCGATTTAAATTGCTCTTCTAAAGTAATATTACACGAGAAGCCCGACTCGAGGGTCGCGCGTGTGTAATGTGCGGCACTAGATTTATGGCTGAAGCGAGATTTTATTTTAGAATTCCTTAGAACTACGCTACTCTGAGTACTCTACCTGCGGCTAGACCGCTAATCTACTGCTGCAAGTGCATCAGCTCTGTAGTAGTGATGGGTCCGCTCTGTACTCACTACTACAATGTAGTACTACACTACATTGAAGTGCACACTTTGATGTGTAGTGCACACTACAAACTACAAACACCAAAGTTATTGAAAGTATAAACTTCAAATAGTACACTTCATTTCAAAGCGAACACTACAAAGTACATACACTTCAAAGTTATCGAAAGTATGAGAAACATACTTTAAATACTTTAATTTTTGGAAAGTTTATGTAGCTAAACGAAGAAATCTCTGGAAACTGTAACAACCCCCCCCCCCCCATGGTTTGAAAAATTTTGGGAGCTATTAAGAAATTTTTGGGAAGTTGATGTAGGTAAACGAAGAAATCTCGGGAAACTGTAACAACCCCCCCCCCATGGTTTTTTTTTGGAATCGAATGAAGAAATCTGGCTGGCGACCTTTTTTTTTTTTTTAGGTCGCCAAATGTTTATTTGGGAACAAAAAAATAATACTTCACTTCAGTTAAAAATTTACTTCACTATACTTCATTTCATTACTTCACTTCATTTACTTCACTTCAATTACTTCACTTCAATTACTTCACTTCACTTACTTCACTTCATTTCGTAGTACTACAATTACTTCACTTCAAGTAGTTTTTACTACAATTGTAGTGTTCACTTTGTAGTCTTCAAACTGGTGAACGTGTGTGTGTTGTAGTCTTCATTTTGAAATGAAGTTTTTCCCTTCGCTACTCTGTAGCTTTGACACTTTTACTGACTTCCTTATTGGCTGCACGTCGCAAGTTTCATTTTGTTGCATGAATTTGGAGGGGCAAAAAACCCTCTAAACATTTTACATGATATTTAAATTTGTTAAATTAATTAGGCGCGACACTTTACGCGCAGTGCCGCCTTATTCTAAATTCTTGTATTTAGCTAAAGTAAATTACGCAACTAGGACAAAAAATAAAATAAAAGGACTAAACAAAATTGAAAATATATATTTTCTGGCGAATATGTTAGTGTATATGTTAAATAATTGTGAAGAATATAATTGACATTAAAAGAATATTGCTCACTGCTCCACCCGGCACGGGGCAGCCCTGGCTCTGCGCCGGCCTCTTCAGCCCTGCGGGGGAGCCAGCCCTTGAAGTTAGCGGAGACACGTCATCACGGGTGACGTCATGTTTACACGGAAATCTGTGACCATATTTACCGTAAAATGGTCCAAAAATGTGTAACCAAAATAAATGCGACGGCGAAAAATCAAAAATATCTTAAATGAAAACATATTTCACTGTGCAGTTGTAATTTTATATTTATTCGATGCTTGAATCAAATAATTGAATATATGTAATGAAATAATCTGTTATGGCCCGCCTTGTATGTCCCGACATACAATTTTCAAGCTGTCAAAAGTGACGATATGCATCGATAGATCATGCTACTTCAATACGAGATCGAGACATGAACAAACGTCATATCAGATAAACCTTGCCCGAGCGTATATTTACGTGTCCTTGTGAGACAGAAAGGTTGCGAGGAAATGAGACAACCATACGGAGTACCGACGTTTAAAATATGTGGGAACGCAAGTCATGCTCGCGCATTATTATTAGAATTTTAAATGTTTTAAGTCTAGAATTTACAAAAGCGTATTTATATTTCTCCAATAATTTATGTGTTGTAAAAAATAGTAAACAACAATTTTTCTTATATCACTGTTATTTAATTTAAAACTTATGTCGCATAAGCAGATTTTGATATTATTTTGACTTCCGACTGAAATGTCAAAACACTTGTGAATTAAATTTAAATCAAATATTTTTTTTATCTAAAATAAACAAAAAACTACTCCAACAATATGTATTGAATTTAAAAGAAAATTAACAGTCATTAATCTATATTTTAAAAATTATGTCGTAAATTAATATCTTACTTGACTTTATAAATTACAATGACATCTTCGCGAATATACAAAGTACAAGGTCACCAAAGCACGCATATGACAGACAATCTGACGTAAGTTCAATGTAAGTTTATCAGTAGAAAAGCAAAATCATATTAAACTAGTTTAAAAAAACCTCATTATCTGCGACGAGTAGATTGCTTTCGAATATATAACATGGTATTATTTTGAATTAATGTCAAATTTGGCATAAAAACACGTTTTAAAGTGATTTTTTTATGAAAAAGTGTATGGATTACATAGAAACGTCCGCCTCTCCAGTACGGCACGCGGCATTTGATTCAAAACTGCGCTATTTCTTGTCACATTTCACACTTTAGAATTTTTATTTTAAAATAATAATTAACGTGTTTTTTGTAAAAAAAAAGCTTTTTAATATTGAATGAAGACTCAAAGTGCGAATATAGATACAATATATCGTTTAAAATCATCTTTTTATATGAATAAACAACATTTGAAAATAACCAAAAATCGTTAATATTTAAGCATGTTTGAAAAATTATATCTTTTTTAATATTGAATATTTCTTAATTTCGCACGTACGGATTCTAGATAATTAAGTAAAATTTATACGTATAAAAAAACATATTATGCTTACATTGAAATTTTATACGAACCACTCTACGCCCGGGAACATTAAAAACGTTTTTTTTGCTGCGGCCTGTGGATTAAGGCTTATATTTTTCTTATTTATTGTAAATAATGTTCAGTTTATTACTTTTATATAAGAACAAAGGTTCTATCTAAGTTATCGCTCTAAAAATTGCAATCTATCATATAAATTCTGATATAAATGAAAAATAAAAACCTACATTTTCGTAAAAAACGCCGAAATTAGTAATTTTACCTATGTCTTTTACATAAATGATTCATTTATGATTGCATTATCAATTCAATCATTCTTGTAGTATGCAAAAAGTTTTTGCGATTCATGGCAGCAAATACCTCAACTAGTAGTCCCCGGCATGGAGATATTCCGATTCCGTATCCTGATGGTAACCAAATATCTTTCTGTACATCTTTCTTATTGACTCATTTAATAGGGTGACTTCGCCAGTGTTCCGGCCACCTTCAGTAGTCGGCCACCAATTACTTCAACTTGAATAAACTTGACACTCGCAATATAATTCAATAATATTTTTGAATGCTAAGAATTCGGCCACTATTCCGCGAAAGAAACACAAAACTGCACCATCTTGCGTTGTTTTTAGGTATCATTTAAGTACACACAAAAATATGCGGGTGGTTATGAGCTGTCAATTTTGATTCTTGTTTTTCGGAAACGTCCTTAAGAAAATTTTCAAACTTTAAGTAGAAGTTGAATTAATTTGTTTGCACTGTATAAGTAGCATTTATCGGCAAAAACATGAACTAAATTTAAGAGTTAAAATGATAAAACAAAAATTTTCAATATTTTTACGCTGAAACTCGTGAGGCCGGTTACTGGGACAATTTTTTCTACAAAATCCAGTGGTCGGCCGGGGCGGCCGACTACTGGCGGCGTATATTGGTTTTATTTTTGTCTCTCACGCTGTTAATGATACAAAATTTACTAAGATTTTATGTGTTATGTTAGTGAAAATAGCACTACTATCTAATAGCCAGTGGTCGGGCGCTAGTTACCACACTAATAATATGTTTTTTTTTAAACTTAGAAGTATGGGGCCGACAACTGGTTGACGTGTTAATATTGATGTATCATTGGTCGGCAATGCAGCGTCTTAGGACAGTTTTGGTAGATGGAATTTATCTTTTATCATCCTAATGTTAACTAAATATAGAAATTATTAATTTTGTATCAATGGCGACTAAAACTAAAATACGTTTTTCATCAGTATACTGATGATAGCCTTCAAAAAGCCCTTTAAGCAGTAAGAGAAGGGAAAAAATACGCGCGGCTTCTCAGAAATTGATGTTCCTGGGGCAAAACTGCAGGACCGCATCAAGGGATGGGTATTGGAAAAAACACATCAAATGGAAACAAATCACTTTATATCGTTACCCGAGGAAAACAAAATTGTTGAATCTTTAATAATCTTGTAATAGCATTAGCAAAATGTCATTTCCCTCTAAAAAAACAAGAACTCCGACTACTGGGTAGCAAATTGTGAAGACAGAAAAAATAAAAACTCCTTTTAAAGATGAAAAACCGGGAGAGAGATGGTATTTATTATTCATACGCCGGCCTGATTGCGGAAAGCATTATCGCGCAGGTACTAAGAATACACAAATTATATAAGAAGTTGGTTTAAGGACTTGAAAACCCATCTAATAGAAAACAACGATGAAGATGTATTAGAGGACTTTAATCGGATTATTAATGGAGATGAAAGCGGTTTTAACATATAACCAAAATGCCCAATCAAAAAAATAATTATCTTTCTAGTTTCTACTTTGTGAATTATTAGTGTATTTTAAACGTACCTGAACAAATTGAGACGATTTGTCGAAAAGCTTAAAAGGATTTAAATTGAAAAAAAAATGCCTGTATAGCGCAAATTTCTAAAGGACGTCTGGCGGCCCTGTGCTAAAATCTGATGGCCGACTACTGACGCATAGGTGGCCGACAACTGACGCATAGATGGCCGACTACTGGCAAAACAGCCATTTTTCATTAAAATATTATTTTAATTATTTTGGTTAGGCTAATTTTAAAAAGCAATAAATATAATAAAAATAAAAACCCTGTTCTTTAATACATACGTGTTTTTCTAAACCACCTTTCCAAAATGAACTTACAATGATATTCCAAAGATGACTTTTCTGTAAAATGGCCGACTACTAGCACAATCACCTACTTCCGCGACCTGTAAACACTTTGTATCTCTGTTGCCTCAAGAAATTATATTAAATCTGATAGTCAAGCAGAGCGTCTCGTCACTAGTATCAAAAACTTCCCGAGAGTCTTCTTCTCTCAATTCTGAATAGAAAATAAATATTGCGCACACTTTGGGTGAAATGTCGACAGTTACGGAAATAAGCGGCATCAAAATTTGCACATTTTTCAATATTTATGATTTTCTTTAATTTATATTGTAATTTATATTGAATATTACAAATTCATTCGCTCTGATACAAATCAAATGAAATCATTAAAACAAAAATTTGGAAAATATATCTGTAAGCTTTTCGTCATTCTATTTGACTTGTACTAAAGCGAATGAACTGAATATATTTTAAGTATTTAAGTTATGTAGTGAGAGTCCAATGTTTTACAGACAATAAGTCAGAAATATTGAAGAAATGCAAGCTTTGATGTCGCTTATCTCCGTGACTGTCGACATTTCACCCAAAAATGGTGAGAATATTTTCTATTTAAGTTGAATGAAGAAGACTTTTTGCGTGCCAAAAGTGTATATTTTTTCCTATTTTTAATATATAAAAATATAAGTAATTAATTATCTCTACCTTAAAGCAAAGTGAACATTGTGTCTGTGTTCATAACCCCTGCGTGTGCTGGGCTGGACGGTACTCAGCAGCCGGTACCGGCCTCTCTGTACCGAAGCTACTAACAATAAAGGGACTTTATATCTCAATTACAAGTATACAGTCCACTCCTAAATGACTCCGTATTCAGTCATCGGGGCGATATTATTGTCTACGAATTGATGTAACAGGACTCCTCCGAAGTTTTTGCTATAAAAATGACGTATTTTCAACCATAGACGGCGGTAGCGTAGCTGTATCAAAGAATGCACAAGAAATACAAAAATCGCATATATTTGCAACATTCCAAATTTGACAGATATGTTTTTGATCTTGGGTGGAATCGTTTAGCGTTACATTGTGTAAACAGATCATTTAACCCAGCCTTAAGACAGGTCATAAGCCCAGTAAACGCACAATGAAGACTTCTGTACATACTTTCCCATATACCTAAATAGTTTCGCCTCTGTGAGACTCCTATAATTTATCTTAATTGATGATTAATAACTGAGGACATAATCGAGTATTTTTGTTCTTAGAAAATACTAATAAAAAATATTATAATAATAAAATAGTACCTATTTGTAAATAAACAAATTACGGTATGGAGAGACCGAGTCACTTATCTAAATTAATGTTTATGTAAAAGTTAAACATTAAGAAGCAAATGCTTAAAGAATTAAGAAATATAATATTACACTTATCAAATTGGTTGTTTTTTAATTGCTAAATCGGATCAATTTTGCAAAAAATCGACGACGTGCAATGTGACGAAAGATGATAACCGATGATAAGGGCGCACCTGTTTTTTTAAATATTAAGATTAAGGCCAGCCAGCCGTATCTGTATTTAATCACGCGATAACTAACTCCCATACTCGCTATCACGCGAGTTCCTCCAAAATATTTATCAAATAATTTGGTAAATGCAATATGAAAATATAATGAAAATGTCAAAATTGAAACTGTTTTTATATTATGTACCTACTTGTTTATTTATTGGATAATTTTTTTTTCTTTATTATTTTATGTTAAAAAGAACTAGCCAATTGATATTTTAACTATTGAACACACATGATATTTGTAATTTTATATTTTGTTTTGCAAAAAAAAATGTAGATAAGTTATAAAAGGGAAGATTTTCATAAAAGAGGGAGCATTTTATAAGCATTATTCGGATCAGTAATAGATCAGAGAGCATTATAGTAATTTCTCGAATCAGTAATACGTAGCTACGCGACAGTTTTTTAATTTTTATTCCTTTTGGTCGCTATTTTTTGAAGAATTTTCCCTTTGGTCGCTCAATTTATAATTTCATTTCGTGTTTTATTAATTCTTATTCCGAACGATAAAAGAATCAGTATATTAAATTCATCGGCAAAGGTGGAGTTTAAAATCTTCGTATTTTATTTCCGATTAGCCGGTGTTCACAGAAGTGAGAACTTTTAATCAAAAACTTTATTTATCGTCCGTTTTCATCTGTGTTCATTATTTTAGCTCAGTAGTTTAGACCACTGAGGGCTTATTAATAATCCCCACGATATTAACTCCCTCAATGAAATTGAGGCTCCGTCAACACTTGGATTATATACCTATCTTTCTTACCTTATTTCCTCATTCATTCGCTCAACATGCCCAAACCACCTGAGCGACCATGATTTAATTAATATAATTATATGAATTTTGCTTATATAAGCTTTACATTCATTTCTTTACTCTATCATAAATGGATTTACCACACATACGTCTAAGGGATCTCATCTCCACTGCATTCAGTCTTCTTTCGTTTCTCTTCTGCCAGCTCCAGGCTTCACTTCCATACATCAGTGTCGGTACCAGAACTCTATTATATTGTTACTTTTGTTATTTCTGAAATATAAAAAAGCAATCATAAAATTCATTCTTTTGATTGTTATTTTTCTTACTTTGTTTATTTGAATATGTACAAAATGAGGGAGAATCATAAACATGAAAAGTTATTTGCTAACATTCGAGTGTCTCTACTTTGGGTGGATTCTATCATTTTTGTACAACATAGTGTTGTGCCCATATTCTATTCCATATTATGCTTATTCCAATTTACCACAAATTAAAAGTTTATATAACGTTGTTATGTAATAATAATAATCATATTTCTTAATTTTTAAATACACCTATATTAATAAAATTCTTCGTAATTTCAATTTCTTTTCGATATGGTGATTAATGTTTTAATGACTGATTGGAATAATAAAATTTCGTCAATTTTGCGAATCATGCGCGTATTTCTTCATTTTGATCAAGTTTATCTTTAGTAACCTACCTACACTTGATATGGCTTTGTTGATTTTAGATATCAGCATAGCTTTATTTTCACCAACTTCGTAATATCTAATAATAATTTCACGGTAAATTGTGAAGATATCTTTATAAACTATCTTTTAAAATTATGAACATTTTAACTATTCTTATCGTACACTGTTCTAATACTTACTTAATCATGTAAGAATTTATAATTTTCAATCATAAATGATATCTACTTTGGCTATCTGCAACAGTAATAATAAAAATGGATAATCTGTATTGCGCCATTTTTGTAAAAAATTAACCTCAAGGGCGCTTTACACAAAAAGTGTCTAGTCTTTGGTTGATTTATGATAGGACACAAATGAGAGATTGAAAATGCCAAGTGTCCTTGTAAGTTAGGTATAAATATTGAGTTTGTCAAATTGATGTCATTTCGATACGAAAGCCGCCACGTATCCGCAAAGGAATTTCAAGTTTTATGAAACATAATAATCATTAAAGCGCCCTTGAGGTGAGTATTCGCGAAAACGGCGCTATATAAATTATCCAAATATTATTATTATTAATCATATTTGTACCAAGCCAAGATACCGTGGAAATAATTTTATATTTTAATACCTATGAAATTGGCATCTTGTATAGAAAAATTAAAGCTATTTTTTTATGAAAATTATGTACTCAATTAATCGAAGTATTGGCCATTGTTGTACATGTACTTTTGGCATTTTAATGGAGGTTCATTGATGCCTTTGCTGTAGGAATCCTGGGGATAGGAATAGATGAATTCTTTAAAAGCGTTTTTAACCGCAATATCATTTTTTTCTTTTACAATCCAAATTTAAAAAAAATTAAAATCGGTAGATGCGAGGTCTTGCAAGTGGGTGACGGAGAGTGTCGAGTCACAGCTGCTGAGATCTTAAAGCGGTCCGTTGCGGAGTGTGGGGGAGCGCTGCCGGGGAGAAGCGGCGGACTAGAGCAGCTGACCAGTATCGGCTGTCTGGGGGCGAGCTGGCCATCGTCGTTTCCAACTTGTGGCAGTACAACTCCGCAGTAAGGGATGTGCTAGATCTAGAACTGTGCCGGCACAGGGCCACCATGCAGTCACGAGCAGTTTCTTCTGACTCAATTTACGTTTGGGACATTGTTTGGCTGCCTCCCCTGCATCCCACTATTGCGACAAACATGTCCGATCATCATACAGGATCCACTTTTGATCACAAGTAATAATCTGACTCAGAAAAAATTAACGCAGGCCTCGACGCGAGTCGCTGTTGTCCTTCAATAAGTTCACACGGTACCCACTTTGCGAGCTTCTTTATTTTCCCAAAATGAATCATTATCGCTGATTCTGACCTGGCTTGAGATGAGTCCGCCTCCACTGTAGCTTACAACTCGTCAGCATCACCTGTGGTCTCCGGTCCTCCCCGGGGCTTGCTGAGGTCCAAATTTCCAGAAGAGAAGCGATCAAACCGAAAAATCACAGCGCGTTCAATGGAAATACCTGGTCGTTGATATTTCCATATTGATATTTCGTGCTGACTATGCAGCATTAGTACAACGACGGAACTCATAAAAGGAAAAAACATGAATTTTCTTTTTTCCGTGGACGCAGACAAAGCAATATGAAAGAGAAAACAATCGGCGCCAAAGCACACGAACACAGACACAATTTTCACCTTGTTTTAAGGTCTTCTTCTTCTTTTTCTTCAGCCTTCATCTCTCCACTGCTGGATATAGGCCTCTTCCACACCCTTCCTTGTTTGCTAATTGTAGTCATTTCTTTCCTCCCACAGCGGTTATGTCGTCGGCCCATCTCTTTTGAGGCCTTCCGACGCCTCTTTTATTCTCCCAAGGTCGCCACTTCAGAACTCTGGGAGTTCATCTTTGTTTTAAGGTAGAGATAATCAATACTTCATGTCCCGAGGCCAGCAGGTGCTTCGTAATTAAATTACACGAGGCAGGGATACGCTCCGACAGATCGGGACAGACAGGTTGAGTGTCATAAAGGGAGGTGGGCAGGAAGAAAATAGGAAAATTATACACAGAAACCTAAAAATACTTCCGATAATAATCCATATTTCATGTTATTTTTCAATATTCTGGGGCTATCATTATTTTTCTGTATAATTTTAAATTGAATTTCGCAATAAAAAGATAAGCCTGGTACCTACTTGATTAGATCGCTGTCACCTGGCCGTGGAGGGGAAGTGAATCATAAATTTCAAGTGCTTACATCAGAAAAGATAATAATGAATTCGATGAAAATTAATGTTTGTTTTGGAATATTTTTGAGACATCTGTGTAATAAATAGCGACGTTAATCCTCTAGAGTCCTAACTGCTTATACAGGGTGGCGCAAAACTACCGTTTTGGTTTGAATGTTTAATAACTTTTTAAATTTATTTATATTTTTTTTTTATTTAAGAATTTTGTGAGAAAACTTGGGGAATTTGAAATGGAACACTACACAACAGACAGCGATCATAACACCGGAAATTTTACGAAAAGTTATGCAAAATGTACCGGAAAGAGCACGAATGTGCGAAGCTGAAAATGGCCACCACTTGCGGGATACAATTTTTCACACTTAAGCCAAAAATATTCCCCATTAATATACTATATAACGAAAGAATTATAATAATAATTAACCATTAAATAAAAAAGTTATTAAACATTCAAACCGTAACAGTAGTTTTGCGCCACCTGTACAAGACCTGGGCGTTATATCTCCGCTGATTACATTTCCCATACACCTGGATCGGCTTTATTTTATCTATAAGGTTTTATTTTACTTAATTTAAACACTTTTACAGTAGATTTGGTACATTTTCCGGATGAGAATCACAAACACAACGATGCATATATCGCCTCCTATTACTTTTTATCCTCTAAATCCTTTGTTTCTAAATTAATATAAACGTCTTTGTTTCCAAGGGACTGTCAATATAAAAATGATGATGATAGATGTCCCAAATTTTATTTTCGACTGGTTTCTATACTACGGTATCTTCGTCAGGACGCAGTAAATTACGCGAAGAAATCAGGGGCGTGGCCTAGTCGCGGTGGGAGGAGCTTGGTAATGTTTCATTTGGATTGTCCCTCTGACTTGCCGACCAATCAGGAGAGCTACACTAGCCACTGAACTCTGAGCGCGCATCTCGCAGCAGCCATGTCTGGTGTCACACTGGCAGGGTGTCTCATAGCTGGTAGCAAACACTTTACAGGAGGATTCCTGCCTAGATAATGAGTCGAAAATGTGCAACCAGCCTGACGAGACGATTTAATCGACGTTTTTCGCCACAGGCAAGATGCAAATGTCACACACACACACATAATTGTCACAAAAATATAAGTGTCACACAGACATAGGAGTCGCACAGACCATAACCATGCAAGGTTTACTCGCACGTTCAACACAGAAGGTGATCAGCTTTCTTGTGCAATCCTGTTCAATCAGTCTTGGCGGCCCAAAACCAACCGTTCAAGCAACCATGACCTAACATCAATAGTTATGGAGATATGCAATATCAAAGTTTTCATTTTTTTCAATATATCCGACTTCTTTTTTGCAAAAAGTTGAACTATCACTGCAGTAACTTAAATCGAATACAACAAATTCATTTGCTTCAATGTGGTGAATACCTTATAAAAATTTCTTTTTTCATTTTTTGCAAGGCTTGTATCATTTTATTCGACTTTTAATAAAACGAATGAATTTTTTTATATTCTATATAAGTTACTGTAAAGATAATTTAATTTTTTGCAAAAAAATCAGAAATATGAAAATAATGCAAACTTTGATATTGCATATCTCCGTAACTACAGATGTGAGGTCATGGTTGCTTCAACATTTTCGATCCATTATCAAGGCAGGAATCCACCTGTAAAGTTGTTGCTACTAGCTATGAGACAGCCTGTAGGGGAGAACAGGGTAATGAGAGCCATTGGGTAATAAGAGCGATGATGATTGAACGAAAAGTAGGCACATTCTTGCGATCGTAAACACTCGGCCGCTTCTGTCAACTATCGAGAAACTTCACCTGACGAACACGAGTCGGTAGTGCCACGCGTTAAGTCACGAGGGACGGTTGTGTGTTTTTCGATCCACGCTTATAAAAAACTGCTGATTGCGAGCGCCAAGGTAAGCATGAAATTATATTCTTATTTTATTATGTTTATGCTTATTACATCCCTAGATTCATTTACTAACAAATCCAATTGGTTAAATTGTGATTGAAAGTAGAATTACATATTTATATTATTACTTTTCAAAATGGTGGTCAACGGGTAATGGTAGCCTAGCATGGCTAAATGCAATCTGCGACGATGTGCAATTTGTTTACCCACGGGAAAAAGTGGGGAGATGTGGTACCGATGCAGAATTGCGGAAACTAGACCCATAAAGAATGTTCTGGCAGTGATAGTCCAGATATTTGTATTTGTGCTTTTTGTTTGGATCCGTAAAAATTAAGGTCCTTTGTTTTTCTTTAATAATTTAATCTTTATTGATTTGTTTTGGTTACAAGGTTGATTTTTTTAATATGTACAAATACAAATAGTTCTACGTATTAATAACGAAGATTTCATTTAAATTATTTTTAGTTAAATTTTCGGGAAAAGGTAAATATTATGGCTCCAATTTCCCATATAAGCGTTAAATGGGCTCTCATTACCCGCATGTGTCGGGTAATGGGAGCGACTGACTTTTTTTGTAAAATTGTTATTGTACCTCCATACACGACTGTGGTTGATTATAAATGTGATTAAAATTTAGTTGGATAATCAATGTAGGAGTTCTTAATTAAAAATTAGAAGTAAAATAACAAATGTGGTTTTTATCACAAATTTCCCATAGTAGGCTCCGATTACCCTGTTCTCCCCTATACACTGGAGGAAGTCGAACTTCTTCATTAACATTAAATTTAGAAGAAATCGCACGCTTATCTTTTAAATACATGTTATTTTTTAATTTTTTTTAATTAGAACAACTTATATGAAAGAATGTGATGTTTAGATCTCAGTACTTTTGGTATCTATCCTATCCTATACAGCCCTATCAGGATTTATTATCTTATTGCAAATCGGGTACCTACTGTAAAGCTTGGAAATAATTGATAATATAAAACTAACTAACACACTCTTCTATCCTGGCACACCACTTTTGCTTCGGCCACATTCATACATCTTCTCATACAAGTTCTACGGTTGTTGAGACTTTTAACAGGGCCATCCTCAAATACTTGTAGTACCTGATCGTGCCAGGTCTCTCGCGGACGCCCTCTATTCCTGTTACCTTCAACACTCGCCTCATATATTTTCTTAACCATCCTTTCCTCGTTCATACGTTCTATATGACCAAACCATCTCAGCACTCCTTTCTTTATTCTATCTACCACACTACAGCCGGCATTACATTCACTTCTAATTTGTTCATTCCTCACTCTATAGACCAAACATTTTCCTCACAAGCGTCTTAGTGACCGCATTTCCACCGCATTTAGTCTACTTTCATTCCTCTTTTGCCAATTCCAGGCTTTACTTCCATACATCAGGGTTAGCACTAGAACGCCATTATGTACCAGATAGATAATTATACAGGGTGTACCAGAACCAGCAGCAGAAACTTGGCCGGTAGATTCCTGACTATGTTATGAGTCTAAAAGGTTCAAGCAACCATGACCTAATATAATAGTTATGGAGATACGCAACATCAAAGTTTGCATTTCTTTTTCAATATTTCTTACTTATTTTTTGCAAAAAGTTGAACTATCATTACAGTAACTTATATCGATTTCGAAAAATTCATTTGCTTCAATACAACTTAAATAAAATGATAAGAACCTTTTAAAAAATTACTTTTTTAATTTTTGCAAGGTTTTTATCATTTTATTCAACTTGTATTTAAAGTGAATGAATTTTTCATAATCGAGATAAGATACTGTAATGATAGTTCAACTTTTTACAAAAATAAGTAAGAAGTATTGAAAAAAAATGCACTTTGATTTTGCATATCTTCATAACTATCGATATTAGGCCATGGTTGATTGAACATTTTAGACTCATAACATAGGCAGGAATCTACCGGCCAAGTTTCTGCTGCTGTCTCTGGTACACCCTGTATATTAAATAATAAGTATACCTCAAACAAAATGCACATTAAATAAACCGCAGCCTTATTTTGGAATGGCTCTGAGAAAAAATAATTTAATTACATTCTCAAAAGATTTTTTAGACAAATAAATAAATGTAGGTTTACGGGATAGTACATTCCAAAACATTTTGTCAGCTATGAAGTGATAGATATGGCTATCTCCAAAATTATACTGATAATGTAAATATTGTATTTATAGATAGATTACGCGAGACACTCTTTTGAAAAACACATTAACAAATTGATAAAAAATTTAGTGGTAAATGCTATTTTTTGCTTTGGGCCGGTTTATAGCAATCGTTTTATTTGAAGCATAGATTTTTACGAAAACTGGTTTGAGTGATGGAAAATGCAAAAATCTATGGTTTGATCTAATGATTAATATAAACCAAGTTGATGCAGCCGGCCCTCAGGCGGTGTGTAGAAAATGAGTGAGTTAGGAATGAACAAATTAGAAGGGAATGTAATGCTGGCTGTAGCCTAGTAGATAGCAGGAGAGAGGAGCGCCGAGATGGAGGTGGAACGCGCGAGCGAGGAGAGAGCGGTAAAGTAAAGTAAGAGACAGCAGGAGGGCGGCCGCAGGAGACCCGGCACGATCAGATAAAACAAATATTGAAAAATGGCCCTGTTAATAGCTTCTACAGCCGAAGAGAGAAGTATGAAGGAGGTCGAAGCAAACGTGTTGTGCCAGGATAGAAGTTGTATATGAAGTAAATAGTAGACATGAATAAATTATAATACATTATTTAAAAAATAAAAACATTTTTTTATTATTTTTAAATACATGGTCGAGCCGATACGTTCGTGAGACTTCATACGCGTCTTTTGTTTATTTCACAGAACGAATGTTTTAGTCTGGGCATCTCTAATAGTACGCTAAGCGTTTACTACCAAGTTTCAGTTATAAATAGTATAATACTGATTTTACATTACTTTTTCTTCTTCTTCTTTAGATAAAGTGTATTTTCTTAATACTTGTGCAAATGCGCCATAATCATCTTCATCCCCTTGTCCTAGTAGATTCCCTTGTCGGGGGACCAAAGACTCGACAAGTTGTTTCCATGTTTCCCTGTCTGGCGCTGCTTCTACACGAGTCAACCAGTCTAGACCCACTCTATTTTCACTATATTTTTCTGTTGCTTCTCCCAGCTTAATCTTTTTTAAATTTATTTCTTACTCCCTTTATATTAACTCGTGGCGTCTGCTTGCTTGCCGTGAACAAAAACTTAGGAACGATTTTTGACTCTTTTCCTGTGAAAAATCAAATAATAATTTATTTCTTTTAGATTTCTGCTTAGTTTTGAAGAATTCTACATTACTCAAATCTGATTCTGACTAAATCATTTGACGCTGGAAATTCATAAGGTACGATATTGATGATAATTGAATCCATCAATATCTTGACATCTCAAAAACATCTGACATTTTAGAAATATATTAAATATCTGTAAGTTTAGTGTTATATTATATTTTTTAATTCGTCTTTAATTATTGTTATATTTTACAAAGAAAGGGAGTATAGTAAAAATTTGGTTTTTATGGGTTACTTTTTGAAGTATTTGAATTTCCTTATTGTTCGAGATTAGACTCTGTACATTTAAATATATAATTTCTTATAGTTGTTCCTGTTTTGTAAAAAAGACACCTTTGTTTCCTTTCCCAGTTTCCTTTTATAAACCGGACAGTCATAACTGCCGGTGGTTGCAATCAATGTCGAGTCTCAATTTACTACCAGCAGAAACACAGTTTATACATTTTACTTCTCCTTTTATTAAATTGAAACTTTCACTTGTGTGATGCTTTGAACATTTTGGACATACACGTTTATCCTTTTTGCAATCGATTTGTTTATGGTTGAATCCAAAACATTAAAAAATTTTTTTTATATCGAATGCATCAAATAGGTACCATTTTCCCATCCGATATTAATTTTTTCCATTTGAATGATTTCTTGGAGTGTTTTATGGTCAACTTCCATATAGATCATGCATTCCTCTCCACTAGGATTTTGTTTCTTACCGCGCTTACTTTCATATTTTTTGGTTGTTCTATAAAATCATTTTGAATTTTGATATTTTCAACTATTTCGTCTTCCGACATTTTATTTGACACACCGATGATTTTTATGCCCGGCATTTTTTTTTTTGGTATGTTCGTTTGGTATTTGTCATCATTTTTTTTAATTTCTTGCCATTTTTCAGAAGCTTCATTATTTTTACATGTCAGGATTAGTTTACCTGACCTTGAATTTTTTACCTTAATAATTCCTGTTTCAAATGGATTTATGTTTAGTTTTATATCTTTTATTTTTTCAGACGTTTGAACCTCTTTTGGTGAAATACCTAACTATTAAAATAAAACACAAATTACTTTGTTTTCACCACTTTATTAGATTAAAAAATCTACATGTTTCGAGAACAATGTTCTCTCCTTCAGGATTATTACCTAACTATTATTTCTTCCGAATTATTGTAGTTCGATTTGGTATCTTAGGATAGTGAGTATTTCGGTGCTTCCTGGTGTTTGAACTTATTGTTTAGGTTGGAGGATTTCATATAAAGACAAAGAGATGAATGTTTTACCTTTTAACCTGTTCGGCAATTTAGGTCAACG
>JADDOH010023546.1:0-83391 GCA_016648135.1 Agrypnia vestita | reverse complement strand
GAGTATTGCGAACAGATCTGGGTGTTATAAACATAATAATTTCTGTTCGTCTGTCCGACCGTAACTTCGTGTAACGTCCGTAATTTATTTCGAATTCACGCCTAAAAAAACAAATTATACGACCGGAGATGGGGCTTGAACCCCGGGTCAGCAAACCCGAACCGGCTGCTCTACGCATGTTGCTATCGCCGCCTCCGACTGCCAAAAAGATACTATAAATAAATACTAGGGATTAACAATGACACGAACCAATTTTCCGTCATTTTTGACGGGATACAGCCAGTGTAGGTACCTATTAATAATAATGGAGACCGATAGTAAGCTCGGTGGTTGGTGCTGCCTATTCCCTAGGTATTATCAATATGTACCAATATAATTTGTTTCAGAATCAATAAAATGTTTTAAACGTAAATGCGAATAAAATTAAAGTTCTATGTTTAAAGTGTATTCCTAATATTAGTTTCAAATTCATTCATATATATTTAAATCAGTGAAAAGGTTTTTTCGATCATAACATCATGATCACAGTGCAAAAATAATAATAAAGCTAACAGCTTAAAATTGTAATATTTCTGCACATTCTAAAAGTCATGCTTCTTGTTCTCATAACCCATTGAAATATGAGGAAGGAATTCTATTTTAAAGTCATGAGTTACATTAAGAATTTATAACATTATATAAAGAGAAAATAGCAAAAAATCTACATAACTTAGAAAAAAAATAATGACAAAAATTTTTAGTTTTAAAGTATAGAAAAAAACATATCCATATTCAAATATAAAATAAGTAGGTATACATAACAAATAGCCTGGCTTCGAACCGGAACGAAGGTTCAGAAAATTGCTTAAAGCTACAGATACACATGCTTATTTAGTGGCACGTGAGCATGCGCAGTATCGACCTTCTTTAGGCTTTGCTTATTAGTGGCATGTGTGTACGCACATTGCTAGTAATGAGCATGCCACTGTCATTCACCATAGAGAAGGGGTATCTTTGGAGCATGTGTGAACAGGCTTGCTTATTATGAGCATGCTTATGTCATTCGCGGGCTTCGCGGCTAGTATTATCAATGCGATCTTCTCAGTCCGCGACAGATGAAACAAATATGGCGCGTTGGGGAGATGATAAAACATTACCTACTTTTCGTTACTTATTATAGGAATCACGAATGTCTGTGGAATACTCGGTCACCGTTGTGTAAAAATAATATAGTGAGAAATAATGTTTATGAAACTTTATTAATAGGCATGAATGATTCTAATCTTACAATAAAAATTATAAGAACTAAAATCAAAAATGTGCGGATGGAAACTCGGGAACTTTTTTGATTTATTGATTGATTTGAATTTTCTATTTCAGTTTGCAAAGTTTCCATTTTGAACAAGAGCATCTCTATTCTATGACAAGAGCATGCCACTAATAAGCATGTGTATCTATACATTAATGGAATGGTGTACTTTTCTTTACTTTAAAGTACCTATTTAGATGTGGTAAAACATATCTAAAATATACAAAAATCAATGAAAAACCGTTGTATATTTTTATTCGTTAACTCATACACTTTATGTGATTGGTAATGATTTCATTAGTACCGATATAATTAAATTTAAATTATATTAAAACTAGTTATAACTTATAACCCCATCAAATATGGCGTAGTTTTTATGTTTGAATTTCAGCATTACATTAATTAGTTATTAGATGTACATTAATAAAGTTAGTCACAACAAAAAAATATATTGCTAAATGAATCTAAAATGTAAAATACTTACGTTTTACATTAACACACATTATATTATGAATGAACCCACCCTGTCGGTTAATCCAAAAACCTATGATCTCTAATTGCTGAAATTTCACTTATTTTGCTTCAGTTTTTCACAAAATAACAATTAAGATTTAACCTTCACAACAAATAAAACTATTGTGAAATAGTAGTACGTTTGTGTTAACAGCGCCATGATTGAAATACCAAAACTAATTCATACCTAATTTTTATGAAGGAAAATAGTCCCTAGTACCTACTGTCGCAATCACGCGTGGCTACGGATACCATGCATAGGCAACGCAGTGTGTTTATCAATACGAACGGGCGGTATTATTATTGAAGTGAAAAAAGAAAAATGTCAAATATATTTAGGTTCGTTAAGTAGGTAGGTATTATTCATTTTCAGAAATGTCCGAGTAGGTACATCGCGCTCATCTTCCTATAAAGATATGCGTGATCGTTTCGATGATATCGTGATCTTTTCGGAAGATTGTCGGACATTGCTGAAAATCACTGCCTTAATGCTTATTTAAAGGATCATAATAATTTCAAGTTTATAGTTTATGGTTTGAGGATAGCATAAAAATACTTAAGTGAGCCGAACTCTGATATGTAGGTATTACACATCAGATATTGGGAAAATGATAAAAATGAATTGCTCAATGAACAGCTTTGATGATGCGAGCCCTCTTTAAGATAAATAATATCAGTAGTTTTTGTTAATTTACAAGCTTCAAAAATATATTATACTCGTATATGCAATTTGATTTGTCTCGTGCTCATGAGAGGTTGAGGTCCCAATTTGTTGATATACGTTATTTAATAAAAGAAATTAAATAAATCGAAGGTAATGTTCTCACGTTTCGAATATCTTGTCTAGTTTTCTGGGCTGTTCTGTCGTGTGTATCCGACATCAGTAAGTATCAGCGACTTAAGTCTTTATAATGGTTCTACAATGGATTCCAAAGCTCGGACACACACGGCAAAATAGCTCTCTTCACAGAAAAAAGTTTAATAAAATAAAACATTAATATTTTTGTGTGTAGTACTGTGATTCCTTTTTTTTAATCTTGTAGCGATGTTTATCATTATTTCAACATTTTTTAATAAACGAAAGCTTTAGAAAATCGTCGAATATTCTCGTAAAGTCTAAAATAAGCTCTCGAAGAATCTATAATGTTCAGAAATGTCATATTAAAGTGTCATTAACTTAATATATAAATAAATTATAGGTATATATATTTATTTACCAAAATTTTAAAATGCCAAACGTGAACTCTCAGTAAAAGAGAGGTCCTAAAACTTCCGGTAATGCAGAGGACATAGTTAGTTTGTTGTGCATTACACGAAAGTAGGCAAAGAAATGTTTGAATAAGAGAATAGACAAAAGATCAGTTGATATGTATATACCTAATAATTGAATGCGCCAAGAAAATAACATGGCAATGCAGCTGAAGCATGGACACTAATCCGAGAATGCCTCCACAATAGATGTCGCCACTCTTATCTGCAAATGTCGCGTAGCAATATGGAGGTAACGCTGCACTTTCAACTTTTCAACAGGTTGCCGTCGGTGTCGCTTCCGGTTCAGAAACCTAAATACAACCTGTCCAATGTCTATACAAGTTGCTATGATCAAATTGATTACGTGACCAGACGTAGTACCTACTGTCGATATTTCACGGTCTCGCGCCTTTTCGATTAGTCTGCTTTGAAGAGTTGCTTTTTATGTAGCTGTAGATGCATTTATAGATTTCTTATTGTGATCTACTTCCCTAAAAGGTATATTTGATTGGAAAATCGCGGCAAGGGTGGGCCGGGGTGTCAGAGGTGTTGGTCCATAGCGATCGATAGAGGTGGATTTTTTTTAACTTTCTAATATAATATGAAAGTTTAAAAAAAACGTAACATATAATTAATGTCAAACATCGCCCCTTTCAAGCAATTCTAGGCAATTGGTTGGGGCTCTATTACTAAATACACGCAATTTCAATAAATTAAATTTATTAATTTGTTTTTTAATTATGACAAGTATTTTTAGTGGCAAAATTTTTTTGGTAAGCTAAACAATTTCTGTAGAGAAACACGTCACAAAAACACTTTAGGCTTTTTCTTATTTAGGCACAGTGTTAATACATAGATTTATTGTGACCTTACCGGGAATCTGCCCTGGAACCTCCGGTATAAGAAGCCTGTGTCATACATACCTAACCAATGGACTACGAAAGCCACCTGGACCTTGGTACTGTCTGGACCTTCCTTTCTGCCTTATTCCCTCAATTACATTTCTGAGGTATGCGTTATGTCTAAGAATGTATCTTACCATAGATCCCTTTTATTTGCTTAGACAGACATTAGGATATCTGTATAGGTACTATTATATTTTTTAATAATTGAAGAAATTGCAGTGACAAATGTTGAAAGAGACAATGTATGGTGCAACTGGACTTGACAAAACTTCAGAGGACCCTAAAAAGTAATTGCCAGAACACAGAATAGCCGCCAAGGGATGAATAAAAATAATCAATAAAGTACCGATGCTTTGCCGATTTTTGCGATGGTTTGTCTCGGATCCCCAGCGGATGTGCGCGCATTGTATTATGCCGGAGAAACTTCCACGAAATTTCGAGTCAACGAACCACACGCTAAAACACTCAACAATCTTGCTGTCAGCAAATACCGTCTTAGTTTTAATAAATATTGTTTAATATATTAAAAAGAGAAAAATATTTTACCGAAATTACCGGTAATCAGAAATTTATTTACCGGTAAATCAGTTTATCGTAAATCGGTTATATATATGCCCTGGTGCCAGATTATAAACGTTTTCGAAGTGTCGCAAGGATAGTAAATAGGATCTGGGTAGATTAAAAGTAGATAAATAATTATTGCGTACTTTAGGCATATTGCTAGAAGATATATAAACTGAATAAAGTAAAGAAATACAAGGACGAAGAACGAGAGATTGAATTCTAGTAAAATGGAAAGACCAAGTCTGACAAATGATCCTCGGTACACGAAACTCAGACACGAGTACATTGACTGAGAGAAATGGAAAGCACTCAACCAGCATTCATTTACCTGAGCCCACAATACCAGGAGGTAGCGACGATCCTACATCATCGTAATGACGCTAGTACACGGATGAGACATCTCGGAAGCTCGTCTCGAAAGTCGTGTGAAGAAAATTCAGAGACAAGGGGGAGCAAGCTATGACTCATTGTTAATTGTATAAGTCTCATTCGTGCGTAAGGAGCAGGCCTTTCAAAACTAACATTAATAAAATGTAAATATTTTTTTATTTTTTTTTTATAAATAGAGATGCGAACACGGAATATGTGTCACATCAATATTCTCACTATTTTCAAACTAAGCTAAACGCTTGTGCTATGAAAATAGGACTAACTTGCTAGTCTGGGCTGAGATTCGAACCCGCGACCATTGGATCACGAGGCGAGTGTCCTAACCACAAGACCAACAAGCTACTCAAATTGGCTTGGTATTGGTTTGGTTTGGTATTGGTAATGTATAATGTATATCGACTGTGAACCACTAATATCTCCTATCTTCACTTGGGATATATTAGCTTTTATGATCATCGTACAATTAGAAGTCGTTAATTTTTATTTATTCACAATTTTTAGAAAAGTTCACAAAAAGGAAACAGATTTTTAGGATATACGTAAAAAAATAGATAATATAATTTGTTAATTAAATTAATACTATAACAAGATCCTAAAAAATGTACATTTATGAAGATGGTGATAGTGGCGGTTCACGGTCGATATGTACCTATGTTATTAGTAAAATAATGTATGCAAGCGTGGAAGCAGGTAAAGCGCGATGTGCGTTTTATGTTAGTATGTCGTTTACGATTTGGATATCAATTTACATAAGTATTTATTTGTTTATTTAAGTGTTACACGGTCGTAAAGATTATAAACGTAAATAAAGCAAATATTCACAGAAAAAAAGAAAATAAAAAAGAAAAAAACATTGGTTAACAGAATGTACACAAAAATATATATTGTTTTAAAAATAAAATAAGTATATAAAATTTCGGAAATTGAAAATTCAGGTTTGTAGCACCTACAGTTAAACTCCGTTAATTCGAATTTTTTTAAAAACACAAAACCCAAAATGTTAATTTAATTATTCATTTACCATAATAATGCGTAAGCCCCGGTAATTCGTATTATACGGACACGTATTATAAGAACGTGCCGTAGTGGAAATATTTAACGTTAAAAAGTAATTAAAAGGGAATATTAACATTGTACTAAACCATATTTATGACCGTACTTTTACATTTCGGTTCCTAAGGATAAGTATTTTTTTTTTTTTTAATAAAACGCAAAAAAATCTAAAAAATTTCAAATTCAAAAAATTACCATAAAAAAGTTACGGGGACAGACAGAAAGACGGACGGATAGACAGACAAACAAAGAAATTATTATAATTGGGATTTTATTTTATTCTTCAAGTGAGTAATACAAAAACTCAATTTGCTAATATAATTTGCTAATGTGTGTAATACAAAAACTAATATAATTTGCTAAAGTGAGTAATACAAAAATTCAATTTGCTAATACAATTTGCTAATATAAACATTAAGTACAGACAATTAACCAAAATTTCAATCATAAGCATCACATATTGTGTTAGTACCTAACAGTTAGTAAAACGTAAAATATAAATATTTTCAATAAATGTAAAAAAAATAATGATTTGTTTAAAAATTTTGAAAAATGATTTATTGCCTAGCAATCAACTTGTCTTTAAAATTCAAGTAACCGTTATTTATTAAAGTAAAATATATTTTTCATCCACTTGCACAATAATATTTGACGGACCAGACAAGTTCCGAAAAATTCCAATTAATTGACCTCGTAAGATTACCCAATTTGCTTGTGCTCAGAGTAAATATATACATGACTCTATGGCCTATTCGTCTTACGTAAATGTAAGCATATATTATTATATTATATTGTGTGTATTTTTGTGATATGTAAATGGAATACTGAAGTAGAATGAATGAAGGCGTGCGAAGATCCATTATAACTCCGGTCGTAAAATATAATGTAAAGAATGATTGCGGTTTGAGTATCAATCACTTCGTGCAAACTGCGAGGTTATACCATACCATTAACAATATTAATGGACATTAAGCATATTTTCACGTATTATTAATATGTTATTTATTTTTACGAACATAAAACAAAGGCATCATAAAAAGTGTTATTTATCGGCACATCCTACTTTTGGAATCGACATAATTCACATTGCACTATTCTCTGTTGTCAAGTAAACTGTATGAGCTATAAAAATAGAGCTAACTTCTGATTTTCGGTTGCAATTATTAAACTCTTGACTTTTGTTTGCATAGTTTACTGGTAGTCTAGGTTGCATTCGTAAATTGTAAATAAATAATTCAACAAAATATTTAAAATGATAAAATACATAATATTCAAAATGCCAATTTAAACAAGTTCAAATAAATATTCGATAAATTTAAAATCCCAACAATCTTACAATTGTGAGCGAAATTCGATTTCTCTATCAATATAAATAAAACACAGTAGATTAAACCTATGGGGCATAGCAAAAATCAAAATGGTAAAATCTATAAAAACTACGTTTTTAGCTTTCAACTTATAAATATTACTCAACAAAATTATACAATGTAGGTACCTACTGCCAATAGAAATAAAAATTACAACAATTGGAGGAATTTTCAAGAAATAAATATTAAACAAGTAAAGAAATGGTGGGTACATATATGCTATACATACTAACGACAATTTCTATTCTCTTATTTTCTAATTTCCTTAACGGTTTTCCTGGAAGTCAGAAAAATCCACCTACGTCTTCTTCCGTTCCGACGTCTCTGCTTTCTCATTCCAACTGGTTATCTCGGGCGTCTTTTGTGGAGAAAAAACCCGTCTGCCGATCACAATGATGGCAACTCTTGTTTTCCAATGTCCGGCGGTCAGCCTCCAGCCAGATCGCAGCTCGCCTCTCCATATAAGTGTTTGTGTGTCATGCAGTTTTTACCCTGAGTCACCTTCAAAAGCGCCTTGAAGTTTCTACGAGAGCGTTTGTGCGCTCCTAATTGCCATTCATTTTAATATTATTTTTACGCGAACATTTTTAAAGATTTCTATGTAAGTACTTAAACTCGATTTTGTCTCATCATTGACTGGCTTTAGTTCCCGGCTCTGCCTGAGGTTTGCGTTATTGTGCCTATTAATATCATATTCTCTTACATTTCATTTTAATAAACGCCGAAAAAAGCCAAAACATATCGAGTTTTATCAATTTAAAACGAGTCTCAGTCAGAGTATAAAATTGTACAGAGACGAACTAAACCCCGAGGGGTTGTGACACAGTGAATGTATTTCCTCGCGTATATTTAAGACACATTTATAATGATGTTAAAGTATTTATACTTGCATAATTAAATCCCTTACTAAACAAAAAATATTTTTACAATAGACCGTATTTCTTTAAAATGTTTTTAAAATTTTGTTACAAATCATGTAAAAATGTATTTTTGTAATAAAACGCGACTTATTTGCTTAGACATTATATTTTTTATGAGTATTTAATTTAACCTTTATATCATTGTTACAAAATACAAAATAAAACGTATATACACACGGACACATAAAAACATACAAATACACACACTCACACAAACTCACTATTTGGTATAATATTCTTGTATGTTATGTGTTTTCTTGTAATTGGCCCAAGACTCTGTACATCAATTATTGTTTTTTTCAAGATTTATCAATTATATGGCCGTAAGAAAACCAATAAATGAAAAAAAAAAAGAAAAAAAAAAGAACCGAACCGTATACCAAAAATTTTTCGCTGTTTCATGTCTACATATTTTTGTGACCTGTGGTCTCAATATATTCAAAATAATTTTCTCCGTATGCTTCTTCGCTAACATTTTAATTTTCTCTCGGTAGATAACAACATTATTTTTCCAAAAATCTTTATTCTTATTAAAGGAATAATGACTTTGCGAACTGTAAATAGTCACGTTAACTTTAATTTCCAGTGTTAATAAGGTATGTAAATATCACGATTAAAATAATATTATATAAAGCCGCCCTACTTCGATATGGTGCATCTTTGTAACTGATTTTGCACGGTGTATCGAAATTCAAACAATTTTTTTTACTGTTTTCAATTAACTTTTATTATACAGCGCAACACTGTTTCAACAATTTCACACCGCAAATCTATTCAAGCTAGAAACGTGATTCAATTTAGATAAAACTGCTATAAAAGTATTTATTGCAACGCCTTTTATCAGAATAAACACTTATCGTATTTTATTTGCGAACGGCTCACAAAACAACGGCTAGATTTCTACCTGAAGTAACAAACTCGATGATATCATTCCAGATAATCAAATCCGTATTAACAAACGATTTTAAAATAAAGATGCGGCGTGCAGCGCTAAGAGGAGGTAGATAAATAAATAAGTAGGTACTATTGCATTTCTTCGATGCAGGTGAAACAGCCACTGATTTCTCAGAAAACCTGTTCCGTGAGTCGACGATGCGGTGGAATCACATCTCGTACAGTCTTTATAATCTTCCGCAGCATCACTTCGGATAGGAAGGTACCTTGAGGAAAGTATGCAATACTAATAAGGCTTGAAGCGGAACTCTTGCTAACTCCACATCGACACGATCATAATAATCCAGTTAGCACTACGATTTCTATTTAATATTGCCTTTCTTATTGTATGATGTTTGAAAGAGCGAGTGTTCATTTTGTATTGTGTGCAAATATTTCTCACGCAGATTCTATTGATGTGCCTGGTAACATTTTACACGCTTGTCGAAGAGTAAATTGAATGTCGATATACAGCTTACATATTTTAGAAATTATCGGACTTTCGCTCGCTTTTCCTCGATACTTCATTAATTCTCAGAAATTAATTCAATTTGCGTCTAATTTATTCAAATACAAATTTATTACTTTGTATTTGAAGGTATTATGTACATAGTTATTCAGAAAGCAGCCTGCCACTAAAAACTCGAGAAAATCGAGATGTTTCATAGTGCTGATAATATAATATGTTGTAACATTTAACTAATGTACAGATCAAAACTACTAAATTAAGGAAAAAATTATTGAAATCTGTGAATAAATAACAGAGAAAAAGAATATACGAAAATCAGTGTATTTTAGCGCGGAATGATTGATTTCCAACTCGCCTGTGACGTCACGCGTCCGCATAGCTAGGCGCCGGAGTACGAGCCGCAATGTACACCGGGTACGAAGGATGACGTCACGCAACTCTACCGGACGGAACAAAATTATTCATGCTAAACGCAAATTTAAAATGTATTTTTTGAGATATCTTAATTTTACTTTCAGATTTTGTTCAATTTTACTCAAATTTTCATTTCCTTTCATTGAAAAAATAGTAATCTTCTCCATTTAACCATCAGGACTCAGGACATCAATCACCAGAATTGACATTACCTGATGACATAATGTAAGGTGACTCCCCTTTCAAAGAATAGCTAACACATCTAAACAAACCTAACCTAAACTCTATGAAATAAAAACTCTCAACAATAAAAAAACTTTCATTCAAAACGTAAATTTCTGGTTAAAATTGTAATACTTATTTCTATAGGCTTATAGTATGTTTACGGCATCGGGACTAGTAAATTTCTACCACAAAAATAAAGCATTAATAAGTAAGTAGTGGGGAATACGTAATTAAAGTGTATTTGCGACGATTTTCGAGTGAATTTTTTTTTGTTATAGAATGGATAAGCAAAATTAGAGTCTAGGAGCGGACTTGACTATTTTTAGTTAATTCCTGTGGGAAAATTCGTCTGATTTGTCCTTTTTTATATGATCGGGAACAAATTAAATGACAAATGTGAGGGTTCACTGTAAAACGTTTTCAAATTATAGCACGCGAAAGACTTGTAACGCATTATCACACTGCCGAAGGTCAGTTGGTAGAAATCGCCCGAAGGCAATTAACCCATCATTTGCGCTGAAATACATTGTATAATAATGAATTAATAAATAAATAAAGTTTTGTAAGTGTTGCAATAAAATAATTTATTGATCGAACAGCGTGAGAAAATAATTTTGAATTTCTTACGACCGAACCCATGAACTCGGGGCGGTGTAGATACGAGTAAATGAACAATTTTGATCATACTCTTGTATCTACAAATTGATTTTTTTTAAAACTATTTATTTATTTAATATTCATGGAAGACCAACAGCACAACAAAGAAGCATAGAAAACATTGATATAATACAGATGGCCAATTACAGGTCTCCACATTTAGACATATGTTGGTAATGATAAATATTTATGAATTAAACTAAGGCATATTAAAAATTATATAACAAGAAAGAATAAAAAATTTAAACAAAAGAAAAAGAGACTTAATAATTAGCAGAAAAACATAGGCATGTTGAAAATAATACAAAAAAGAATGAACAAGAGAAAAATAGACTTAATTATTAAGTAGAAAAAAATTCAGCACTCAAAATTTTTCTTAATCTTGTGTGACTGCACTCGAACTGATCAATATCCAATAATCTTATCAGTTTATTGAATGCAACGCATACCCTCAAGAAATATGAATTACGACGATAGTTGGATGAGGTATACTCGATAATTGTTACATGTGTGAAAATGCGTTACATATATCATACCTCCTCTGCATGGTAGGTATGTATACGTTTATGTGGTTACAAGAAATACATATATCATTTCAACTATACAGATTGTAGTAACATATCTAGCCTACAATACTTTACAGGTTCTTACTTAACAATGTTCAAGCAACAATGTAATAATATCAATAGTTGGGGAAATAAGCGATTTTTTCCATATTTATGACTAATATTCTGTAAAACGTTGGACTATCGATAAATTAACTTATATCGAATATTAAAAAATCATTCGCTTTAATACAAGTTGAATAAAATTACTAAAACCTTCCAGATATTCGGATCAGATTTTTCTTGTGCAAGGCTTTAATCATTTTTTATGACTTGTATTAAAGCAAATGATTTTTCAGATATATTTTTAAAAAAGGCAGACATTGATGTTGGTTATCTCCATAATAATTGATACTGGGACATTAATGTTACAAAAGTTTGGAGTAATTTATGCAGGCATCTATCTGCCTGTAAAGTATTGTGAACTAGGTCTGTTACACCTGTATAAATAATATAAAAATTGCCCTGGCGTAGAACCCCGGTCTCCTTCGTGACAGCCTGCTGAGAAGTCAATCTAATGTGTAAATAACAATTTGGAAGTTTTTAAGCTCTTTATTAATACTATTACTAGTTTATCCTTACGAAGTTCAACAAGAGCACTCTTTTTAAAATAAACTAAATCAAACATAATAATTTCGTTGTCCGTCCGTCCATCCTTCTGACTGTCTGTCCCCGTAACTTCACGTTACGTGCGTAATTTCATTCAAATTCATGGCTAACCAAATTAAACTGCCGGAGATGGGGCTTGAACCCCGCGTCACCAAACCCGAACCGGCCGCTCAACGCATGTTGCTACGGCCGCCTCTCCCTGTGGATCGTCAAAAAGAGATTATAAATATATACTAGGGCTTAGCAAAGACGCGAACCAATGTTCCGTCATTTTTGACAGGTTGCAGCTATTTATAAATAAAATAATTAAAACTTTGTTTTAACCACGATTAAATTTTATTTTAAAAGATTCAACATGTTTCGGTAGCGATGCTCTCTTCTTCAGGACAATAAATGTACTAAAGTTAATGTTAAGTATAGACAGAATAGTTATGATAGAGGGGGCGCGGTCACAAATTACGTAGGTACAAATTAATTATAAAGGAAAAAGTTTTATTCGAGGGCTGCTTACAAAGTTTGAGTTTTTAGTAATACTTTTCATAATTTCTAATATTTCAGATTATCCAAATGGTAACCCATAGTATTACTGTGTAAAACTTTGAAACTGGTATTTAAATCGAAAGAGTGATTAGATTCTATTAGATGGTTTGAGAATTCCGAATAATTTTAATTGTTAAGGCATGTCAAATGCTCGTTGGCCCTAATTTCAAAATTTCTTAATGTTTTTCTTAATAAAAACTAGATTTAATTTTTAAATTTTATGTTAAGAATATATAAATAAAGAATAAAATATTTCAGAAATATGCGCATCAAATATTAACACATATATAAATATTTAAAAAAATGAGGGTAACTGTTTTATTCCACTATATTTATTTTGAATTGTTAGAACGTTTTCGGGATTTCTCCCATTGTCAATAACAACACGTTTACAACTTAGTTGTAAAGAAGAAAAATCTTGTGGAGAAATTTGTGGAGATATCCCGAAAACGTTCTAACAATTCAAAATAAATATAGTGGAATACAACAGTGTCGTTTACCCTCATTTTTTTAAATATTAAAATTGAATTTCCACAATGTTACAAATAAAAAACTTGAACATATATAAACACCAGAACAGGCCGCAAAGCCCAATTACTGTAGCGAAATGCATCAAGGAAACATCCAAACTTGAGTACTATACACATAGATATATAAGTATATTGTGACCTCACCGGAAATCGATCCCAGAACCCTCACTATGAGAAGCATTGTCGTGCCACTGATAATCTAATTAACTGTACAGTCTATTCGCTGTGCAGCAAGATGGCAAAGCGCTTGCTTAGCACGTGAAAGGTTTCGGGATCGACTTAATGACTTGATCTTCTCTGCTTTCAATAACGTTTTATGGGCGCCTGGTATTGATATCAATACCGGTAAAGATAAAAAATAGTATACAATGTATATAAAATTTTCAAACACATTATTTCTAACGCAGTTTGTGTGACAAATTTGACTGGAGTACCTACCCGCTGAATGAATATATTGAGCGTTAAAAAATCTCTAGCAGAAATAAAACCTAATTGATATAAATACAAATTATTCAGAATCACAATTTGATAAATTAGAAATTTTGGATATAAGAAAGACTGTAAATAGTAAATTGAATGTTATAAATAATCAGGTCCTTTTCGCAAATAGTTATCTTTTAAATTTATTTTCATGTTAAGTAGGTACTTTATATTATCATTTTCCATATATAACTTTTTAATGTTTTGATCTATACTTCGAGTTTCAAATATTATTTTTGTTATCCTGACGAAACATGTTGAATTTTTTTCAATAAATAAGTGGTTTTAACAAAGTTAATTTGTATAAATTATAATTATGTTACCACAAAATAAATTTGCTGTATTTGAAGAAGAAGAAGAAAGAATACCTACTAGAACTGGTACTTAATTGGCAATACGTTCCGCGCTGCCGCTTCGCAGAAATTACCATTTTAAATCCACTAAGTCCTGCCCGTTCGACCCTCTCGAGACACGTACAAATTTGACGCTATTCAGTGACGAAGAATGAAAAATTAATTGTTATATTCGTGAAGGTCGAAAGCCAACTGGACGCGGCAACGAACCGCATCTCACCAACTTGTACGTGAATCGGTCCGCACATTTTTAAGAAACCTGTGCTAATTTTATCACTTCTTCTGGGCAAAGCACAGGTGAAACGGTCATACTTTATTTACCAAATCAAACATACGAAGAGTCCAGGGAAAGGAGGAGCCAAGTAACATTTTGGACATTTATCAAGAAACGAAATTAAAACTTCACAGACATGAAAATTTATCATTGAGATGTGCTTAAAATATAAAACTACTAAGAAATCAAACAAACTTACTATCTCGTCGTTTCTCTGCAGGGGCAAACGGAAAGGATAAAAAGCCACTCTTATGCCAGGCATTCCATTCTTACTTTGTTCTCTTTGATATAATATCTTCTCACGCACTACATTCTCTAATGTTAAGTTTACCTGATCATGCCAGGTCTTTCCCGAACGCCCCTGATCCTGTGACCTTCAACACCGGTCTCACATACTCGTATACTTTCATTCTTCTCTCCTTTCCGTTCCACATGACCAAACAATTTCAGCGATCCTTTCTTTATTTTATCAACTGTACTGTGAACAAATCCACATGCGCTTCTAATTTTTTTAAACTTTTTTCTTATACATTATGTTAATGTTTTTTAGATTATGTTAATGTTTTTTAGATTATGTTAATGTTTTTTAGATTACGTTAATGTTTTTTCTAACAGATAATGTTAATTAATGGTACTATTTCTTGAAAATCTATAAAAGTCTTAGAACGGAGCACCTTAATCTGTTTTGTAAAATGATAACCATAAATGATTTAAGGTTTTATTTACACATTATGAAAAAATATATGAAAGAGAAATAATGCCCATTTATTATTTAAGCAAAAATTTTTGAAAAAAATACTGGATTTATCCCATTTTAGTGGTAGGAATGCCAAGACAGAAGAATTTGGCGTTCAATCCTCTTTGCATAAGAGCTTGACGGTATGTCTGTTTAGACTGGACTTGATCTGTTTAACAACTTCGCAGGGTCTCTAAAATACTACACGACTTCACGCGTATTGAAGTCGTGACTTAATACATTATTTCCCTGGACCCTTCATATGTTATAAAATTTCCTATTACGCGTAGATAGATACCTCAATTTGGAAATGTACAACATGATTTATTGACTGAACAAGCTCATGAAGACGTTTAAAATACTGTTGTAATTTGTGTTTCAGCATCTCCGGCACCATTCTGCACCACACTTCTAAGAATGAATACTTTTACATTCACCTCTGCTTCTATGTTCGCTAGAGAGTGAGGTGTCAATTCATCAAACAGCCTTGGCGAATAATATAAAGAATTCATTTTGATTAACAATTCGTCAAAACGCATTCTGTATACATTTATCATTATGTCGCAATGAAATAAATTTTCATTTCGGTATTCGGAATAATTCATTTTATAACTATATAATATAACTAACTATACTAACTATATATAACTACCTATAACTATATAATATAATATAATATAATGAATAACAAGAGGACTAAAAAAAACTACAACAGAAGTTGAATAATGTGTTCAACTTCTGCCAACGTTCTGTAAGTTTTTCGATGCCTCTATGCTAAAAACTATTCGGTATTGACACATAAGAATGTATCGAAAGTGCTCAATTTTGTCTTCTGAAGTGGACATAGACAAGAAATACCAAAAGTGAACATAGACAATAAATAATAATAATCATTTCGGTGGTATTTCTTGTGATTATATTTTAATATATGTACCTACTCGCACAACAACCCTTCTAGGCGCTTCGCCGAGCCATGAATCTAATTAAATTAACGAATCTCTTAAATTAACGAAATTGTTTAAAGCGAACTAAAAACACAAATGGATAATTGAAATATGTTTCTTAAAATTTACCTCACGTTTGTTTGCATAACGAAGTGAATAGGTGATGTCACGCGGGGTTTCTAATTCTCCTGTAGATAAAAATAGCCCGTATGTCATTTAGCATGGATGTCATTTTTATGAGATTTTCGACTTGAGACAATCTCTTGCAGTCTTGGCTTTGCTCGTTAGCTGCTTTGACACGCATTTTGCGGACACTTTCTTCAATCCCAAATCTTCTGTCATTTTAATGTCAATCGATCTAGTTCTTACCTCTACCTCGCTCGCAAGTTCTCGGAATTCTTACGATTCTGCATGACCAAAATCCGCACTTTGACAATCACATTGTTCCGAAACGCAGAACCCTGTCAACTGGTGTGCGGTAGTGATGGTTAAATCGTTATTTTAACCGGTTACACATGGAACAGTTATGTGAGATTTGTATCCGATTGTACTTATTGGAAAGAAATGGCTACAATTAGCAAATAACAAGCAAGGATGGAAGGGTATAGGAGAGACCTAAACCTAACCAGTAGTGAAGAGATGAAGGCTGAAGAAGAAGAAGAAGTAACTGAGATATATCTGATATCTAGTACCGATGGTTGCCCGTCGGACTGCGAAAAATCAGTTATCAATTATCGACATAATCAGAAACAAATCTCAAATAATGGTCAGTGTGTCACTGGTTAAAATAACATCACCAATGTGCGGCCTTTTGCTCATAGCATCATCCCCGAAAACCTGTTGGATCTTTCCAGTTGAGTGCCGTCAAGCCTTTGGAAAATTTTTATTAAACAATATCGCTGGTCAAGTCGTTCCGTCATATCATGCATTTATTTATGAAGAAAACAATTTTTTTACCTCTCCGAATAAATTCAAGACATTGAATAGATAGATCATTAAAAGATGTAAAGAATTAATTATTGAACCAGAGCTCATACCCTACATTAGTGGTGCCCCAAATTTCACTGCACGTGACTCAACTTCAGTATTGAAAAACCATTATTACCAAAAAAATGTGTATCAAGGTACAAAGAGCGGCACACCCAACCTAGATATTTTCAAGGTATTTTATTATTATTTTCTAGACTCAATTAATATATGTTTTATAAAGTTGAAAAATGACACTTATTTAAGGTTTCACCGGATAGCCCAATAATCTAGGTTACAATATTTCTAATTTTTATCTACCACGCTCAAAAATAGACTAAGAGCCTATGTTTTTATTTAAATATGTACTTTCGAAACATCATCTGTGTGTTTAATATCACAGAAACATTATCTTTATGTATTACTACTTATGTAGGAACCCCCCATATATTTGTTGGTATATATGTATGTAATTTACATTTATATTTTTAAAAAATGTTTATACATTTTTATATAAAACATTGTTGAATTACTTAACATTAGAAAAAAAAACATAAAAACCAAGTTTTTATTATACTCCCTTTCTCATTTACCTACTAGTGGAAACTGGTTTGGCGCTTAACCTACGCGTTGGGCTTCGGACGAGCGACGCTATGAAAGGGAGTAATAAAAAATTTCCCAAAAATCCAAAATTATACTATAATCAGGTTCCGTGTCTACCAGATGCATTGAAATATTTTCATACAACTTAGTAAGTTGTATGAAAAAACCATTAAAAATTTGAAAAATCCAAAAATTTATTAATTTTCTTTAACGAAAAATTTGATAGATCTTCTTGATCGTCGTCACGAGTATGCTTGCAAAGTTTCAGCTCGGTTGGATCACGGGAAAAGGGTTAAAAATCGATCTAAGTTTTTTCGTCAAGCGAGCAGACACCACGAGTTAATACAAAGAGAGTAAAAAATAATTAATTTAATTATAGGTGAATATTTATAATATCTCGGATAATAGCGTTTTAAAATAAACAGGGTGTAAATTTTCACATGCAACATACGGATCGGAAAAAAGATTTTTGGAAAAAAAAAGAAAATAGAAATCCGATTGTCAAATGCGACGAAATAATGTACTGTATCCAGCCACAAAATTAATCAAAAGAAAGTGGCGGAAAAGAAACAAAACTTTCATCTCCTTCATCTTCAGTCTGCATCTTCCCACTGTTGGATATATGCGTCTTCCATACCCTTCCATCCTTCTCTGTTGTTTCTTCATCTTCATATTTATCTCCGGCGGAGCCTGTAACTACTAGAAGATGCGTCCCCAGGTGGCGGATAGGGGAAAGCTCGTCAGAAAAGGAGGGTAGGAGGGAAATAAAACACCTCTCGCAGATCAGCAGGCAGTAGCGTCTGATCCATAATGGGCGGCTACAGTGTCTGTTCCCTTTATAAATGGGGGCTGATTTCACAACTTAACAACCGTCTGGCAAGCGTGGTGTTTTAATGCCAAACCCCTTCCAACTGAAAATTTCATACCAATTCTCAAATATTTTCAACCATTTTCACAATAGTGTTCCGATTTTTATTATATATGTAGCCTTGGAAGAAGTGATGGTATTTTAATCGGTAACACAAAAACGTTATTTGAGATTTTTCGCAATTCGTCGGTACAGTAGCCGGCAAACATCTTGAAATTTTACGGCGTAGTGGGGCGAAGTTTGCGCATGTACCATTCCACCAAAGAGACCCAAATTTTGTCTTCTGCGCATTCCCCCACTACGCCAAAGAATTTCAAGAAGTTTTCCGGCAACTGTACTAAACAGCGGTTATATCTTAGTTACCAATCAACGATACAAACAGATACAAATATCAAATAAGAGTAACAAATATGTAAGTGTAACTGGTTATGTTTAATCAAAATAATGGTTTAACCATCGCTACCTGGATTTACGAATACCGTATTTAATCCCTTGATTATGCGGACCTTGATTTAACGAATTTTATGGATATTTGATGTGGACATCTCGAGTTGCGCTGACATCTTTCTAGTTTAACTAACCTAAAAGGTGTGGATCTAATATAATTTTCCCCGCTTTCTCATTAGCCTCTTTTGCGAATTTGGATTCCACAGTAACACATTATCATCGGTCCGAACAGGATCCGAGCACCGAAACACCTACCTGACCTCCCACACCTGTAAATATACTAAAACCGAAAGTACTGCCGGGCCCAAGAGTCACTAAATGCTGAGATTAGTGTTATTGACTGCCTGTGTACAGGTGAGTTCAATGTCTACAGAATCTTTTATTTTTTGTACTTTCAAATAATCTGTAATGAATGGGTTTAAAATTGTATATACATACATGTACATACTGCGAATGCATAACCCATCACGCTGTCATTATTATTTCAATAATTCATAACATATAAATTTCGTTGTTTATGTTTAAGTTTATGTTTGTCTTAATTTATATAGCGCCATTTTTGCGTAAGAGGCGCTTCAAGGGCGATTTGTCTGTCCGTCTGTCTATCTGTCACTGTAATTTCGTGTAACGTCCGTAATTTCGTTCAAATTCACGACTAGAAAAATGAAATTGAACGGCCGGTGATGGGGCTTGAACCCAGCAAACTCGAACCGGCCGCTCAATGCATGCGCTATCGCCGCCTCTCCGTAGAGCGTCAAAAAGATACAATAAATATATACTAGGGCTTAGCAAAGACGCGAACCGTATGTAAAAAAAATTACAAAACGTAGAAAAATATTATGTATCATCTGTTTATAACGTTCATCCAATAGTTACTTTTATTGACTATTTCATTATTATATGCACGCAATGAGCATTTACAATAGATTTGACGTAAACTTTCCTGTCCTAACATATTTGATCTGTACCTATATCTTTGTCAAATTGTTATTACAAGCTATAAAAAACTAGAAAAACTCAACGTACACTAATTAATATATTTTACTTTCAAAAATTCATACTGAAAAAAAGAAGAAGAAGAAAAAAAATTAGGATAAGTCAGCTTTGGTGGAATTTTATCCAAGACCAAAACCGTTCGAATTTATATAAAAATAGGCTAATAATATTAATCGGCGCTGTGGCGGCGAAATCCGGAAATATGATTTGTCTCTAGGTGTCTTACTAGACCGGTGTATTACATTATTGTTTAAATAATATCTTTCATGTGAAAGTAAACAGTTTTGTTTTTAGACAAAAATTTATTATTTGCGATTCTTCATGAATAGAAACTTTATTTTTGGTCTGAATAAATACTTCTTCAACGACGGTTAGTATTTATACTTGAACCCTTTGCATTATTTTTCCAGACTATTTTTGGTGTGATATATCTACCTACCTAGCTATTTTATGCAAATACGATAAAATATGTTAGAATATATTAATAATAATTAAAATTAAATCAAAAAAAAATTGAAGACATGCGTTTACACGCATTTTTTGCATACATTCGTAATCGATTTTTAAACATCACCCATGCAGTGTCCAAATAGTTGTTATTTTAAGTTTAAAACAAATTTTCGGACGGCATTTGTTTCTGCGGCTTTTGCTTGTGAGTGATGTGATTATATTTTAATGTGATTGACGTAATTATTAATTTTAATCGAAATAATGGCCAAAACGTAATCACGTCGAAAACGATTTAATTACGTATAGTCATTAACTTTACGTAAATGCTGAAAGTTTCAGAGCTCTAGCTTGTCGGAAATTGGTGAGAAATCAATTACAAGATTCCATCACAACAAACAAACAGACAAAGACTGTTAAATAAAAGCTTGTGAAAATTACATAAAATAGCAAATTCGTAATATCAATCCATTTATCCTCCTGCATATCATCAGCAACTGAAACACTCCAACTACTACTTGATGAATCAAGGACACCCACTCTTGGTTTTTATGTCCTATCAAATCTGATTCGACACAAGAACTTCGATTGTCACTTGTTTCCGAAAAATGTTGTTAGATTTTATGACTATGTAATTTAAAAACAAACTGATCTTGTCAAACATCACTCGAGCAAGCTAAAAACCAATTCACTCTCATTTAGTTCGAAATTCTTATCCATTTTATAACGTCACACAAAAATTAATTGTTTTATTTACGCGCAATTGAAATTGCATGCTAAATATTTGACAATGTATGCATCCGAATAACGGCAATAACTGTATAGAAATATTACAATGTGCTTATACATGCGCTTATAGATGATACAAAGACCTTTTCTGGAGAAAAAATTACGTCTATTTTTTGCGGTGACATATATTAGTCACGTTACAAAGAAATTTACCATGGCGAGTGCAAAAGATTAACTGTTGTAATGTCTTTGGTTGTAATAGATATAGGCTTACACCATTTTTGTTATATACATTCCAGAAAAAATTAGATTCAACGAATCGAATATCCAACGAATTAAGTTAATGTTGCTTTGTGTACTAATGTATAACGTGTTGTATGATAGGTATATAAGCTGTAAAATTGCCATATTCTCTTCATTTTCTCATATAGGTATTTTAATTATTTTCACTCCGCTTGTTACTTTAATTCGTTACAAACTGTATTCTAGATTGTTACTCTATACTGTGATTATTTTTACATGTTTCATTTTATTTTCTTTTGTCATATTTCATAGATATTTTATTCCAGCTTGCTACTTTTTTGTGCTTTTATTTTTATTTATCTTTTTACTAAATTACGTTATTTCTTGTTCCTTACTCTGCATTTCTCTTTATTATATTTTTTATACTTTTATTTCAGCTTGCCAGTTCTTTTGTGTATAAATATGAATGGCGCTGTTTTGATTTGAAATGTAAAACCATAGTTTGCATTTATTTTCTTACATTTCGTGATTTTTACTGTACGTACTTTTTTTCAAAGTAAATATTAGGTATCGATCTAAGATGGTAATATGATCAAAACAGGCTACCTACTTCAAAAAAGGTATTTCTATATATCTAGCGAAGTAGGTAGTGGCCGAGAGGTTTGCTACATTTTATCCTATATTTATGTGTGTATGCATCAAGAAATTGAATGTCATTTGCCCAATAAACGCCAATTTATAATTTTTAACTTCTATAAATGGTCGTTTTTTCTTGATTGACCGTTCGTTGGAAGTGGGCTAGATTTAAGTCACTGTTCTTTCGCTACTGTAATTCTTTAAATACCATATTTGGATTACACATACGACAATCGGTCGCACGCATGTCTCGTACGATAACTGTCCCTGCTTAATACATCAAGTATAACAGCAATGACTTATTCCCCCGCAAAGTTGTTCGCGCTGCTAATGAGGCATAAACATGGGTGATAATGTTGAATGAATGAATCTTCAACACGGGAATGAATGCTCCCATGAGATTGTTCGGAGACTGCTCTCTACTTTCGTGGTTCAACGAGTCTTAAAGTTTTATGGTGATATGTAAATCGATGTGCTACACGTGGCATTTTTCTTGAAAGAAGCGCTTTGATGGTCTCAAGTACTTTCCGTCCGCGTTCAATAGCTATTTTTTCTTCGGCCGTGTTTTCATCCACACGCGATTTAGCTATAAGCCATGTATTCACTAGGGGACAAATTGTCCCTCAACAGCACGCGCGGCATAGAGTCTACGTGACGTTGCAACGTCGTGCACTGTTCCTTCAACTCATCGAGCTGTACCAAAGCCGTACAATGTTGTGGGACACTTCAAACCGTGAATATAAAATAAAATGATGTGAGGGCCAACAGCGTTCCTTAATATTGTCTTGCTTGGTTATGGAAGGCCCGATTATTTGTAATAAATTGTCAAAATCAGTCATTCGAGTGAAATTGACAAAAGATCCGTCAGACGTTCGAAGATCGCATAGAATATCCATCCTTCTTTCTCTTTGCAGTAAATAATTTCGTACCCACCACCTTTTTCTCCTCTTACTCTTTCGATAAACTCGTTAAAATAAATAGATACGCAGCTGTCTGTCATCATAACCTCATCGGGCGGCATTTCCGCAACAAGTGATACGTGAGTCCCGGTGTGTACACATCAAATGACCGCGTCATTGTCCCCGAAACATGAGCGTAGATGTTGATGCGACATGCCGCGCGAAATGTTTCGCGATTTGTTCCCTAGTGAATACATGGTTTTATAGCTTTAACTAACTTGTTACTATTATATTCAAATCACATTCTATAAATCTTGCATTCACAACAAATCAGTGAATATACCTGCAGTGGGTATCTATTCTTGCATGCCTTTATTACTTGTTTGTCATACGTTGCATACATACATCGTGACACATGCATTGAACAACAAGCATTTGCCGATTCACTATTTGCCACTGAGATGCCCATCAATATGTATTTTGTCTCGCCACTCTCTTTATTGTACGTCAAACGGCAGGTGACGACATGATCTTATTTTCTGTCTCGAACAAACGTGCTTCGGAGAAAGTTGTATCTCAGTCACGGAGGAGGAGCTCCACGAAAATAGACATGACGCGGGCATTTTTTTTTTCAAAAATTTTTATTTGCTGATAAAATAATAGTTTTATGTGTACATTATTGAGTGCCAGTAAAAAAAGCGTCCTACACTAGTCACAAATCGCAAATGATGTATAACATTTTTTCTCAGTAACGTTCATTAACAACATATCATTGCTTACAGCAGTTTAGGCGAATCGGTAAACAGTCTGTGGCTTCCCATGATCCTATAAAGATGTTCAACATCAAAAATTTAATAATAATTTATGCATTTACACTCGCAGAGAAAACATTAAAATCATGTAAAAAAAAACAAAAAAGTGGTTTCGAATCAAAAATATAGGTGGGTACCATTAAACATACATGTGAATATATCGCATAAAACAGCCTTGTATTTGAGAAGTGCCTATATGACAAATGAACAACTTATTATTTTATTAACATTCTATTAATATTTTTGTTTTATTAATATTTTTCCTAAACAGGTGTTATTAAATCGCTTCATTTAGGATAAAATTATTTTAAAGCCATTTTTTTGTCAGAGTTAATAAAATATATGTTATTTTTATCGAACAATTTTTTTTCTAAACCGAAGTTATACAGAGATATTAGAAATTTATATTCAATATAATCCTTATTTATTGAACTTTACATTGTCAAAGTTGAATATGAGTAATAAAATTAATAAATTCGAAATCGGAACATTTTTTCATTCCTACCTGCTGTTACGCGTTTCGTCGTCGCATTCACGAAATTACTCCCATAAACCGAGCGTAAAAATGTTACACGTCAATTAAAAACATAAAAAATATACTACCTATGAAAGATATTAGAAAAGTTTATTTTGTGCAACGTCCGCAATTTCGTTCGAGTTCGCGGCTAAAAAAACGAAATTAAACGGCCAGAGATGGGGCTTGAACCTCGGGCCAGCAGACCCGAAGGCGGCAACGATAGCGATGTTGTTACCGCCGAGTCCGCGTCAGCCGTCTAGTATATAGGACATAGCAAAGACGCGAACCATTTCATGTTCCGCCCAGCGTAATCTCCAGGAATTAAAATAGTAGTACCATTAACTGCCGGCAGGGGAAATATTTTTAAAAATGTTCAAATATTTTGATAAAAGTCGTGATTACTAAATTATTTCATGGGTGTCGACTATAGGTAAATAAGTAAATATTAAAGAGTTAAGGTTGTTATTACGGTCGTTAGACATATTTAACTGTAATTTCGGATATTTTATACGCACCGATGTATTACCGAGAAGCGAATCTCGACGTTTCGTTGGATACTTATCCAACGTCATCAGGAGGACGACCTTTACCCGCCGAGGTGGAGGTCGGACTGATTAAAGGTGCTGCTTTCTAGGGCGTAAATTGTATGCACTTTGTTGTGGAGTGTTCTCTTCTTCTACAATAGAGGTCGCCAGTGTTCAATATGTACTAGCTACGTCGGCGGATTTTACTGCGACTTCTCTCAAGGGTTGAATCAGTGTCGTTAGAACAGGGCGCCAAATACTTGATAGTTTGTAACTGTCATCTCTATTGAAATTGGAATGTTTGTATATTTCAATGGACTCCCTCACTAATCTGGGTAAAGGTACGGTTCTGTTGATAACATTTTTGCCTTGTCAAATCTGATGAAGTGACAGAGATTCCCTTTGGATGCATCTTCGCAGATTGCCGATGTATTGGAGTTGTTGTTTTTAATTGCTCCAATGTGTTCCTTCAATCGTGTAGCGATATTGCGTTTGGTTTGTCCTACGTAGAAAGCTCCACAATCGCATGGCACTCTGTATACACCTGGAGACTCGAACGGTGTGTTATCGTTAAGTATCCAACGAAACGTCGAGGTTCGCTTCTCGGTAATACATACGGTGCGTATAAAATATCCGAAATAACAGTTGAATAAGTATATACTTGTTCTTTAGGAACCGGCATGTAAAAGTACCGTAATTTTTGACGGGTTACAGCTAGTGCCGTCACTAAATCTGATCCATCCTGCGGAGTGTTCGTATTTTCAATTTGACTTTGGGACCCCTCTCCGGCTCGCTGTTCGCAATGGCGGCCGCCCCGAGCGGGCGCTGTGCTCATTCAGTCAGATGGGAAAAAAATTGTCCGAGTGAAAGTGCCGCGGCTGCCAGCGGCACACATCCGACAGCGGCGGACGCTGCTGACGCCTTCATCTGCCGTCACACTCTATGACGTCAGGGCGATTTGTTTCATTTTTTTTACTCCCTTTATATTGACTCGTGGCATCTGCTTGCTTGCTTGCCGGCTTGCCATAAAAAAAAAACTTTGGATCGATTTTCGACCCTTTTCTCGTGGTCCAATCGAGCTGAAACTTGGCAAGCAGACTCGTGGCGACGATCAAGAAGATCTATCAAATTTTCGTTAAAAAAATAAATAATTAATAATAATAATAAAGAAAAAATTTATTAGCAGCGGCGGCCCGATAACGTGCGGAATATTTTCTAAATTTGAATTACTCCGTCGGTATTCATAATAGGTACTTCACTACGAATGTCGAAAATCAAAATTGACTGACAAATGTTTTTAGAATTTAATTAATCTTCAAAGCATGAAGTGTCTTATCAAAGCTCAAAACATCTGACATTTCAGAAATATATTAAATTACTGTAAGTTTAGTGTTGTGTTATATGTTTTAATTCGTCTTTAATTGTTGTTATATTTTACAAAGAAAGGGAGTATAATAAAAACTTGGTTTTTATGGGAAACTTTTTTAACACTGCACTCGTGGGTGAAGAGATGGATCCACCACCCGCGCTCGCATGGTGCCTTTCTCGAAGATAACAAAATTCCACATGTTTTAAACAAAATTGTTGTAAATAGTGATATACGTAATCATAAAACAATAAGATTTCCATGACAGAAAAAAAATTATACACAAAGTTGTATAATGTACTGTACAGAGGTGTAAAAATGTATGAAGAGATGCTGGAAAATATGAATAATGTAAATAAGTGGAATGATTTAAAAATAAACGCAAAGTTTATAGATAATATTTAGTATAGATTGTAAATAAATAATATATTGTAAGAGTATGATTGTATTATGGAAAGTAAATATTTAATTTTTTTATTTATTTATTTATCTTCATCTTGTTACATGACATAGGAGATAGAGCCGCTCATCTCACTAGGAAGAACCTGTGCCGAGATGAGCAGCTGAACAATATAGTGAGAACAAAAAATAATAAAGATATACAACAAAATGCTATGTAACTATAAGATGAATTAATTAATTAATTGAGTATATAAATATAAAATTTGGATTATAAGTATATATTGTATAATACATATAGTGCAATAGTGAAAGTAAAGTAATATATATATATAAAATCATATGCATGGATAGTAACAAAATGTATATATAATAGCACAGTTATAAAGTATATTTAGGTGTATACCTATACAAGAAAATTAAATGAATGTTTGTGTATATTAAATATAAAATGTAGTAAAAAAAATGGACTTCAAAATGCAAAATATTGGTTATTATACAGTATGTAATATTAACCAACTCAAGGAACAAAAAATAAAGATATATATAATTTGAGTAGTGGATATCGTGGATCGTAGCGAAGTTAAAATGGCAATGGGCAGGGCATGTTGCAAGACAGGATGCTACAAGATGGACTCACAGAGTTCTGAAGTGGAGACCTGGGGAAAATAAAAGAGGCGTCGGAAGACCTCAAAAGAGATGGGCCGACGACATAACCGCTGAGGTGGGAAAGAAATGGTTACAATTAGCAAATAACAAGGAAGGATGAAAGGATATGAAAGAGGCCTATGTCCAGCAGTGGAGAGATAAAGGCTGATGAAAAAGAATAATAGATAATACAACTATACAGGGTACCAGGGTACACAGCTAGTAGTAAAGATTTTGGGGTTAGTAGTAAAAACTTTATCGATACATTTTGGGTGAAATGTCGACAGTTATGGAGATAAGCGACATCAAAGTTTGCATATTTTTTCTTCATCAATATTTGGCTCAATACATATGTTTACGTTTCCCTCATATTATTGCTATTTGAACTCTGGAATATCAATTTATTTTTTCGGTGGTATGAAATGTATTATATACTATGGATTATATTATAGATGGAATTGGCGTTTAGAAGTAAAGATTATTCATGATGATCATTAAAATGGATGGTATATAACTATGTTTTCTCTACTTAAGTTTAATTAAACTTTATATATTTTACATATACTTCACCCGTCTTTGAGATGTTCTGTCATTCTCGAAACTGGAGTAGTAAAATATAAAATATTTTATTGAACTCAAGGAGAGAAAAGATAGTTATATTCCATACATTTTAATGATCATTTTTTATAGATTATTCTTAATATGAAGCGTATAAAAGCAAAGGCAGCAATGTCCAAAAAAATACAAAAATGTTTTGAATGCAGTCATCGACGATTACTAATTTAAAATGTACTGAATTCTAGATTTTATGTATCTATCCCTTCCAAAATAATAAATTTATAGGATACGTTTCATATGAAATCTCGAAGTCAGTACCTACATACATTATAAATTAGTAATCCTCAGTTACTGCATTAATTTTTTTTGGATATTACTGCCTTTGCTTTTATACCCCACACATGAGACATTTATGTAAGAAAAGGAAGATTAGTAAATATTTAATCGAGTAAATAATGGTGAATTTCCGATGGTGAAACTTTTATTTATATTAAAATACAAATGTAAAAAACACTTTATTATAAAACAGAATATTGTTAATAACCCTTATTAGTAGTCCTAGAGTTATAACTTTTTGCGAATTTAGAAACTGGAGAAAATAAGTTAAAATTTGTGTTTTGTATTGACAAGTTATTCGAGATATAAAAATTACCGCACAGGTATAGAGTGCATGGGTTTCAAAGTTATCCCAGTCACGTGACTCGCAATGAAGGTAATTAACGAAGGTGAGCATTCCCAATTTTGTGTGTGATAAGCATAAAATTAGACCTTCGAACGACCGTTAAGAACTTATATTAAAATTGTGCTAATAAACTGACCCCGCATGAAAAATACAGGTAGAGAAGAGAGCCTAGATTTGGTATTGTAAAACTTGGCTGGGAAATAGGGTTGGAGATCTCATTGATCGAAGAGGAATAATTCTCGTTTACACACCTCAAATGTCATTCCGTAGCGTATTTTTTTGATTAGGCTAGATATAATTTCTTGACTTGAAAAAAGTAAAGAAATTTCTAAACGCAGATAATACCTACTCAAAACAGTAACATTTTTATTTATGTGACAACTTCAAATAGGCATTGGGTGTTTCTCTTCTATAAAAGACTTCTATGGATGAGGAGCATTATGCTGAAATTATATAATTTTGATCCATGTGTTTACGATCAAGTTATAATGAGATGGATTTTATTTATGTGTATAATTTTTGATAAAAAAATTCATTTTATTTAATTATTAATATTTTTTCTGGTGTTAAAAAGTGTATTCTAATATGTTTGTTCCTAATTTCCCAATTTTTTTATACTGTCCTTAAACGTTATACGTAGACTGTCGATCAGGATCAAACCTTTTGATGGTCTGAATATTAAAAAATAAAAATATTTTAACGGCTCTTTTGTTTTTGATATACACATTTTATTTCCACGTTCGAAAACTTCGCGCATTTAACAATATTTCTACCATAACAATCAATCAAGTTATACCCATTCATTATTTTTTTAATAAATATAACTACTAGCTCAAAACTAGAAATATTTTCAGCAGATCTAGGCTTAAATTTCTTCAAGACGTTCTTAATTTTTGAATCAAATTCCCTAGAACAGCGATGGCAAACATTTTACCGTGCGCATGCCAAAAAATCTCAAATATTATTTATCGACTGTGGCGTGCCGAGCGATTTTATTTACTTAAAAAACTAAATACAATCAGCAATTATGATATCATAATTTTTTACTTAGAAATTCTTTTAGCTTTTGTTTTCTATATTTTCACTAGACAATATTAAATTTTTTATTCAAAAATAAATTTAATGAACTCTCAACTTAATTGAAAAGTATTTCGTTCGTACTTTAAATTACTTTCACAGATTAAAAATAAAACAAGAGCTCAATCGAAAACAAATCACAGCTTAACTTTTCACAATGTTTTTTGGTCAGTAAATTTATTTACATATGAAATCGTATTTTCGCGAATCTAAGAACGGCATGTATACAATTATGTACGTAAAATGATCAAAATAGAATCCACTATCAACATGTTAAAGATGCACGGACTAGTCTACTTTTTACGGCAAACGTCAGGTGAGTAGTATCAAAAATACATAACCTTCAATGACAACTTATATCAAAAAGCTTGCTGCCAGCATATTAATGTATTTCTGTCGAAAAAATTGAATGTCCTGTTTATCTATTTCAAAAAAAAATCAATCTATAAATGGTTCACGTGCCAGCTAAATTGTTGTACTGCCGTCTATTAGGTCTTTTCGCGTAAGCTTGCAATTGAGTTAGTGTGAGTACAGTGCGTATTACGCGCACTGTTTCGTTTTGCTAAGTTTACGTATCCGCCCCTCTCGTAAAACTTAACCGTAAACTTAACACAACGAAACAACGCGCGTATTACACACTACCCACACTAACTCAATTGCAAGCTTATATGAAAAGACCTATACTAGGTTCGTCACCACTGCCTTAGACCTAGAGCGGCGAATCTTCGCAAACAAAAATGAATCTAACGCAATTAAAAACATCACCGTGTCATGTTCCCATCGACGTCTTCAATGGCGACACCTGGCCGAGCCATTCACTGTAACGGATGAGAGTTTTTTTAAAAACAATGATGAATTTTGTCTCCGAATGACTCAACTCTGATGAAGGTCAAAAACCCCTGAGTTCATCGTTAATTCCATTCGGAGATCGGGACATTTTATTCGCCGTTTTTCCTTCACATTTGCTTCACGAAAACTTAATTGCCAAAATTTTAATTAGAGAAGACTGGAGCGCTGAAATAAAAATTAACAACAGGTAATAAACCAACTGTCTTACGTTGTGTGCCTGTGGGTAGAGATAATCATCGGTCTAGTTGAAAAAATAATTAGAGTAGTTTAAAAGAATAGCTCTGACGATTTAAAAATATATTAAACAACGCATGTATGTAATACCTATGTATCTAGGAATTTGGATGGTATTTTTTTTAATAAAATAATAAAACACTTTAATAAGATTTTTATTGTAACTACTCACACAATACGAATTATTAATTAAAACTTAAACAAACGTCACAATTTGCGAGTTTGAGAGCTGATTAAATTCATTAATTTCAAACTTGTCAATCTTAAAACGTCCAAATTGACGACATTACAATTTTATACGATAACTGTCAAAATACCGAAATGGCAATATTCCTATTTTCAAAATATGACCGATTAGTAATTTATTAATAACTCATATTGTGTGGGTAGTACAAAGTTAAAATATTTTAAATTAAAACTAAACACAAAGTAAATGCCAAATTTTTTTTACCACGATTAATTTTTATATTGAAAAATCTACACGTTTCTGGAGCGGTGCTCTCTTTCTCAGGACAAGAAATTAAAAAGTTAAATTAACTTGTCTTTGGTAATGTTTCGATTAAAGCACAGTTTTGTACTAAGACAGGTTGTTTTAATGATGGAAAACGCAAAAATCTATGCTTTAAACGAAAGATTACTATAAACTATCTTGGTGCTACCGGCTCTTAGTGTATTTCAAGAGAATTTGCGTAACAAAATTGTCTACAAGACTATTATCTACTAGACTCACTTAACTTTTTTTATACTCGGTCTCTTATACCTTTATGGTTTTAAGTAATTAAATTTGACTAGACAACGAAACAAAAATAAATTAAAGTGTGAAAGGTCATTAATAAACATCATGGAAATCACCTAATTCGAGGCTATCAAGTCAATCGAAATACAATATGGGCAAACGCGTGTATGAACATAATACCATTATAAAAATTGCTCGAAGCTGGTTTACGAATATTATTTACTGTAATGAGTGTTTGAGTTTTCCCGAAGTAATACGAGGATAAAAAAAGTCAATTGTGAATGTAGTTTTGTAGAATATAAAACTTACCTACGTTAAGCTTGTGAAATTAAAGCATTTTGAATTGTTGATTACACTGCGTGTTACTTTTTGACAACTGGTAGAATTTGGCATGTTGTAAATAATTTACAATATGCCAAATTCTACTTGGTGATTGGTATTTTAAAATAACCATGGAACATTCTTTACCTTTTTTGATATTACTCATTAAACATTTTATAAATTTATTTCATATGTATATAATAAAAGGATCTAACCCAATGTCTAGCCCAGTTTTTTCCATTTCAATTTAGTTGCAGAATCCTTTTACTTAATTTGTGGTTTACGATATAACGAAACTCACGGTTAAGGTCATATATCGCAGCCACCCTGTCTGTAGTCTGTACATATGCCAGATAAGAAAAAACTGCTGAAGTTTAATTCTTAGCCATATGATAATACTGGCATCAGATACTTTGTATATTAAGTTAAATACAATACATTTTAATTAACAATGTGTAATATTTATTTGGAAATTTTTCTTGTATTTTATTCAATTGTTAGCAATTGCATTCGAATATATGGAACCTAATGCGGTCAATTTCAATGCTTCCAGTTTTGGTATAAATTTAGCGGGAAACGCAATTTCGCACAAGTTGTTAATGGCAAAAGGCAACAGTACATTTATTTTTATTTTTTATTATTATATTATTATTATATGTATTTTTTCCCCGGCACCCTTAATTTATCATTGCTTTAAATGGCCGATGTGCCTTATGCGAAAGTGATGAAAATTTAACCCCCCTCCAATATCTTCAATACAGAACCCCTTATGAAGACTCCTCGGGAAAAACAATGAATGTCACTTTTTTTGTGACACTGACTTTTTTATGCCGTCTGTTGCCTTTTAGGGGTATTCTTTTATACAATAAATCAGAATTGGGTAAAACCATCGTGGTCCGCTGTAATAGTTCAATTTATATCTGTTTATCGATCGCAAGAAACAGGAATATCCGCCCGCCAAACTTCAAAACACGTCGTTGTCAATTTGACCGTATATACATATAATATACGTACATACATAGAATATATTCATATAGTAATAAGTTGATACAATATTTATATTTAAAAAACATAAGTGAAAGAAATATGGACTTTGAAACTACAAAAATCTGTTTTTCTCTAAATAAACATTTATTGACATTCATTGTTTTTCCCGAGGAGTCTTCATATTGGCACTCTATCTCTGATCTAGTGTTTCATTATGTGTCATAAAACCCAATAAATATATGATTTATTGATTTCCACTTTGGAAAAATATTAAATTGAGGGATTGAATATCCTAAATTATGTGCGTAACCTAAACAATTTGATTACGAAAGCAATTTCAACATGGTCTTGACAAAGCGCAATTTTAGCGAAATTATCTTAGGAAGTTGCATTACTACTAATAATGGCAGTGCGTGATAGCAACTCTATACTAGGTATATGTGACGTGATTTCACCATACAAATTTAATTTGCTCACATAATATTTTTTCCTAAAGTAAATTTTAATACGAATATATCTATATCTTACTATATTTTAATAATAATAATTGATAGATTGTAACATGCTGGTTTGAGAAAAGTAAGTATGAGTGAGTCTGTCTATTAGTTCCATGCAGTATGGACTGAGCGCGTCTGCCGGCTGCACTAGAATAGATCGTCTGAGAATGCGGCACGAGATTTAAGTTGAAGTTCAGCTTCATCTTCTGCCTTCCACTTGATGACTCTCCAGAACGAAATTATTACCCTTGTCTGTCATAAACCATTTATTAATTACAGACTAACACGCTGCAATTTCATGCGCGTAGACAGACAGAATATATCACACTTTATTACCATCCTGAAATACATTTTTCACTATTTCTTTATGAATGCACATTTTTCCACACACGACTATTTCATTAAGATATATATATATATATATATATATATTAAATACTTATGTAATATTTCCAATTTTCTTCTGTGTTTCATGCGAAGGGAAATTTTAACAGACGTCTATAGGACGAAATATTTATGCATATGTATAAATACAATTATTTATGATGACAATACATTCATATAATGATATATGATGACAATTATTTATGATGACAACACATTTATAAAACTAATTGAAGAAACGATTGAAAATTTTATTATATATGAATACATTACACATGTCGATTCATTGCGGGATTAAGATTTTTCAACCATATTCTGCCTCCATGTTGATATTCAACATTTGTTTGCTTATTCCCATTATTCTTTTATTCCATTGGATCATTTCCAATGGTCATCAGTAGCCTGAGCAGCACAACTTGTCCACTTCCATGTTTCTTTGCAACTCTTCATGTCATCTTCACCATTCGCTTAGATACGTACCTAAATATATAAGGGACGTATTGTGAATGAATTTATACATCGCCCAAAGTATTAATTGAATTTTGTGGCTATTTCATATAACTAAATGCACCATTTTGTACATTGAAAACCAGATTAAATTAAAATTAATTTACCACAAAGTATAGACGTAGTAATTTTCTAACATGCAGTGGTCTTTACCAATAATGGTGGTTTTTCTTTCAAATAGCATTTAAACATCTAGATTTGTAATATCCATTTTTTTATTAAATTTTAAATATCTAGATTCGTTCTTTTTATTAGTATACATATGAAATGAAACACGGAATTGCAAAATAAACTTGAGTCTTTACTAATTGATATCAGAATGTTATCCAATAATTTACTGTCTCATGAGGTTTAAACTGTGGCAAAGACTTGTGAATCTTCATGTGTATTATTCATTATTCTGTACGCACGGTTATTAAAAGACTGTTTATCTGTGTGTCTCCCGGCGATTGTGAATCAAGCCCCTTCGCATTACAAGGACCTTAAAATTAGAAAGACCTATATTAAACGATCAAAACAATACATTTCAGAGACAGTAAAAAATTAAAACTAATTTAACCACTATTCTGTGCGTCTTTTACTATTCAGAATAGGTAATATGTTTTTAATGACAACATTTTTGTAAATCGATTTGGAGGATACCACAGCCAAAATTTTCCAGCGCCATCTGTTTTTTGACTAAGTGCATATTATTATATTTCAAACAAATAAAAGCTAGCTTAGCACCAATTTGCATAAAATTGCGTAGCGTTTTTATATCACACAATATTTCTGCGTACACTTATACTTATTAGAGAGTTCTAGTAGCAAAACTTTGCGACCTACCGGTAGGAAGTACATTTTATTTCTACATGAGGGTTTCAAGACGTGCTGTCAAGACTAGCGATAGTCAAAACATTGTTTAACTGGCTACATATGGTGCACGAGGTTATTTGAGATTTGTATCTGATTGTATCGATGATTGATAACTGAGCTATAACTGTTGTCTTGTGTCGATGTTTGCCGTCAAATTGCGAAAAATCATTTACCAATCAGCAGTATAATTAGATACAAATCTCAAATAATTTAACCATATTTCGGCGACTAGTCTAATTGAATTGGCTGCAAATATATAATACTGGAAGTACCTCCCGCAAGGACATGGGTTTTGACGTTTTATCAGTATACTGAAAAAGCAACCCTTCTCTCCTGACATTTTTAATTTTTTTTTTATGTACTTAAGGCGGCACAGCCGATTCACAAACATGCATACCTGTCAAATTACATCGATAGATCATGTCCTTTCAAGCCGTGCGCGACATGTCATCTGAGCGCAAATCGAATAAAAATTACACGTTCGTTACATATTTATGGTACATACGTTGCTAAAACAGTAAGGTTTGATAGAAAGAGATGGTCATATATTCTTCGCTTTCGTCCGCGTCAGGCATCCCCACAGAAGTACCTTACCTATCAAAATATTAACTTATTTAACTTTAGACAAATGATCTTTTATTATTTGAGTCGACTTTTTATTTTCCGTAAATAATTTAAGAATCATAGTAATAATTCTGAACTCCTTTTTAAATCAATGCATATCGTAATATGACAATACAAAACAATCACCTAGCCCCACGTGCGTACTGCGTATATCAAAATGTATTATTTTATCTATCGACAAATTCCCGTATTTTATTTACGTCCAATAATTACTTACTGTATAGAATTTAAAAAAAGTATTAATAATTCTGAAATACTTTTCATATCATAATGAATACCTTTAATATTAAACAAGAAATAAATACATGGGAGACGCGAACACGCGCACGGCGCGTACAGTATGTATCTTGATACCTCAAATGATGTGGAACAATTGTTGAATTAGGATTATGCCGAAACTGACATGTGACGCATGTTCAAAGTTTAAAAAGGAAGAAACCGTTCGAAAATACATATATAACCTTAATATATGGGAGATATCAATTGATTTTGAGCGTATTATATAATAATAATTCATATAAATGTCAAATTTGGCGTAAAAGTACAATGAATAGTGAAATAAATGATGAGGAATATTCGGCTACATAAACACGACTGACCTCTGCCGTGGCCAGACGGCATCTAACACGGATTCTGACGTTGACGAAGTCGTTTTTCATACTTTATAATTTTTATTGTAAAATAATAATTAACGTGTTTTTTATAAAAAATTTAGCTTTTTAATAGTGAATGAAGACTCAAAGTGCGAATATAGATACAATATATCGTTTAAAATCATCTTTTTATATGAATAAACAACGTTTGAAAATGACCAAAAAACGTAAATATTTAAGCATGTTTCAAAAATTATATCTTTTTTAATATTGAATATTTATTAATTTCCTACGTACTGATTCTAGATAATTAAGTAAACTTTATACGTATAAAAAAACATATTATGCTTACATAGAAATTTTAAACGAACCACTCTACGCCCGGGAACATTAAAAAGGTTTTTTTGCCGCGGCCTGTGGATTAGTCTATAATTTTCTTAATTATTGTAAATAATGTTTAGTTTATTACTTTTATATAAGAATAAAGGTTCTATCTAAGTTATCGCCCTAAAAAAATTGCAATCTATCATATACATTCTGATATAAATGAATAATAAAAACCCACATTTTCGTAAAAAAAACGCCGAATTTTTGAAAAACATTTGCAGTGAATGTACCGCCTTAACTAATTTAGATTTCTCCTTTCCTCTGCACTCTAGAGACAGTTACATGGTTCTGTGTAGACACCCCGCCGCGCCGTACACGTGCCTTTATTATTGAAATAATGCCGATCTGTAGGTATAGCGAAAATGTAGGGCCGATATGGGAGCCATTGCTCATTAAGCGACCCTGCGTCTGTGGTAGGTTCCACTTCACTGTCTTGACATTTTTCTACACTTTCGCGTAAGCTCTAATGCACTCTTGTCTCTTATTGAAGCTTCTAACTGAACCCTTCAATAGTACGCCAGGTATTTCGAAGACCTCCTCGGCCCATGTCGCCTCTAACTCTAGCCTCACCAAAATGTGGACTTTGATAAGGTTTTTGTCAATATATCAAATCGATATAATGTTTTGTGACACAGTTATCAAGAAAAATAACTCTCTCATTTTATTATTTGAATGTATTATCACGGGACGTGGCTTTAGGAGACAAATAGAAACACGTGAACTTAATTGGCAATGTATTAATTAGTGATTAATTATTTTAATAAATTGATAAAGTCACTAAACAAGAATTTGATTTTTCTTATTATCTTCTTAATTCTTCAATTCAAATTCTTTCGCAATTTATCATTCGTATATGAACACTTTATTATCGCTGGGTAACACTTTCGAGTAAATTCGGTTCACTGTCATACAAAAGTATTCACTCCACTTAATTATCTGTCGCTTGGTATACAACTCTTCACTTCACTTGGTTTGTACGGTGGTAACACTGTTACTGTAACTTCGCTAGACACGCCGCTGCCTGATCCTGCTATTTATACGTAACAGTTGGTTTTTCGAATCCTAGAGAACATTCTCTTCAATTTTAGTGTTTGCGAGAAGGTTTCCGTCGCTTCCAGACTGTTGCAGGCGTCTCCTGAATGTCGTAGATAATCCTAGAGTGCTGCAGTGTATTTTTGAGGGTTTCGACGTTGATTAGTTACAAGGTATTCGTACAGGATGCAATTCATTTCATTAGAGTATGTTTGAACGAATTATGTTGTTAAATAAAAAATAAAAATTAAACAAAGCACGTATTTAGATTTTAACGCAAGTGAACCAAAAATACTTTCCAGAAATACAAAATATTATCTCCCCCTCTTATTCTCAGGACTTAAATGTCAAGTAACTGCATACGCGACATTTGAACCTTTTGTGTCTGACTGAAATAACCGTACAAAAATAGAACTGCCTGCCGACCGACTCATGTAGACTTTTATTGAGAATATTCTAAGGAAACTTTCCAATGAAACAACGAACCAAATGCGCTTTTGTCTAACTGGGAATATTGCTTAAGATCTACATAATATCTGAGCTAGTCCTTTTATTTTTATTTTTTCCACTAATATTTAAAATCTTGAATTTACATGGACGTTCGAAACACACATAGATAATAATTACTCCCTTTCGATCGACTTTTAACCCTTTTCCCGTGATCCAATCGAGCTGAAACTTGGCAAGTAGACTCGTGGCGACAATCAAGAAGATCTATAAAATATTCGTTAAAAAAATTAATAATTATAATATAATTTCGGATTTTTAGAAATTTTATTGTTTTTTTCAAATTGGATTCATTAGAAGAGTTTGCTTACTAGCAACGGCGGCCAGATAAAGTCGCGGAATATTTTCTAAATTTGAATTACTCCGTTGGTATACATAATAGGTACTTCACTACGAATTTCGAAAATCTAAATTGACTGACAATTGTTTTTCGAATTTAATCTTCAAAGCATGAAGTTTCTTATCAAAGCTCAAAACATCTGGCATTTTAGAAAAGTATTAATTTATTGTAAGTTTAGTGTTATGTTATATGTTTCAATTCGTCTTTAATTGTTGTTATATTTTATTTAAGGGAGTATAATAAAAACTTGGTTTTTATGGGTTACTTTTTTTAATGATTATCTCATCACAGTATAGCAACAATATAGTGTCCAATAATTGATGTGAGATTTACTCTTCAATTTGTTTTCAGAATTCCCTATGCGTGATATTATACATATGTATATTACGTAACTAAAAAATATATAATAACTAGGTATACACCCGTCCGTCCGTCCGCCTGTCTGTCTGTCCCCGTAACTTCGTATAACGTCCGTAATTTCGTTCGAATTCACGGCTAAAATAAACAAACTAAACGGGCGGAGATGGGGCCTGAACCCCGGCCGTTTCAGGCATGTTGCTATGGTCGCCTCTCAGTGAAGCGCCAAAAAGTTGCTATAAATATATACGAGGGCTTAGCAAAGACGCGAACCAATGTTCCGTAATTTTTGACGGGTTGCAGCTAGTAATTAATAAAGACCCTTGTGTAACCGTGATGTCACATTACCTAAAGTTTTAATTCCAGCAAGTTACGAATTTACGGACCGACAGACAGACGGACGGACAGATAATTAAATTATTATATTTAGATAAAAAGAGGCATGTATAACGACCATCGATCAAGTATAACAATAATGCTTCGCTTGGACAAATTTTTTAATAATAATATAAGTTGTTGGTGTAATGGTTACGATTCAGTGGTCGTCGGTTCGAACCCATTCCAGGACATCAGTTTGGCTTAGTTTGAAATTAGTAAGAATTTAAAAAAATGATCGTATGATATATAATATTTTTATTATTATTATTACATGAAGAATAAATATTAATGGTGTTTCCATGAAAATAACATTTGCAAGAAACATGTTTCGGGGAACATAAATTGTATTTTATTGTTTTTTGGAAAACAGTTTTTATTAATATTTTTGCATAATAAGTGATAATATCCAGTTTATATATTTTTATATGTACACAAATATGGTATGTAGTTTTGGTCTGAATTAGTACACAATAATATCAGTTATACAACTTCATCCAAACATTAAACTTCTGGTTTGTGTCTTCTGATGTATTATGCCGTGTCTTTACGGCCTTTTTGACCAGAAAGGTCGTAAAAACACGGCATAGTACCCCAGAAGATACAAACAAGAAGATTCTGAGTGGCCGTAAAAGCCTAAGAACATTCTTAAATACCTATTAATCTGTCAGATAAAAAATCCTCCCTCCATCCTTCTCCCATCCTCCCTTCCATTCCTACCCCTTCGTCAACTCGTTCGTGAAACATCAATCTCAGAACAAGCAAAGTGGTTAATTCAAAGTTTGTTAGTTTTTCAAAACTAACAAACTTTGAATTAACCACTTTGTCGAATTTCATAATTGTGTCCTACCATAAAGTAAACGCTATAAACGTCATGAATACCTCTGTTTTTAAATGCTAAATTATTTTAATCACAATTATTTTGGACTTCTGGTGTTGAATAAAAATATTTTCTTGTAACTCACGGCAGTGAGTCATTACATTGTCGACAAATATTATGTAAAATGTAGGAAATAATATATATTTTGACGACAGGAAGGAAAACTTTAATTGTCTTTATAATTAAACCAGAATCGTTGTAATTTTATAATTCAAGTGATGTTTATCCTCCCACATTTTAGATATTGTTCTGGATGACTCACGTTTCTTGTATAGGCGGGGCTTTAATTACCATCATATTAGCAATGGTAATTCGACGTAATCATCCTTTTTCATAGGCCGCCTGTAAAAGCGAATACACTAGTAGGTGTTTGTGTAAAAATATTGTTTTTTGATTTTTTTGGAAACGTCTTACCTCGACCGTGACTTTTTAACCAATTTATTTTCTCTGATTCGCATGTAAAAGCGAATTTTTATTAGTTAATTGCTTTTTTATTCAATAATATTATAATTTATTTAACGATGTTAGATTTAATTTTGTAGAATACGGTGAAAATCTGATAATTGAGATGTTAATATGACCTGGTCGAGATGAGAAGACAATAAAGAAATACATTCAAAAGATTTAAGTGAATATCTTAAATACTTGTACGTATATAAGTAAAATAGATTGATTTTTCTGTCTGGACTTTCTAAGTCAAGCCGAATATATATATTGTCACGTTTTGTGGCTAAGGAGGAATTAATGAAAATACTGGAAATTAATTAGCGATTTATTGATTATTTAATTTACAAATTCAATTAACACGAATAAAACTTAACGCTTTTCTTTAAGCTACACTATTTTGCAATATATCACAGATTATCGCTGTGTAACAGTAAATTATCGCTTGTACAATATTCAATTCTCGCACATAGAAGTCGCTCTGGTTTATTTCACCACTTGGGTACTCCGCTCGATTATTTCGCTTTATTTATTGCTTCGATTATCTCACGGCTCGCGGTCGACTTCGCACCAAACGAACTGTCAAAACTTAGATCCGTAGATCCGCGCTATTTACATCCAAATGTTGGTATTTTCGAACTTTCTAAATTATTCTCGTGTTTAAGATAAGGTTCTCGTCGCTTCTCGGTTGTTTCAGGCTTCATTTCCCGAATGGTGTAGATCACCCTAGATTTCTATAGGCCGTTCTCGATCCTTCGATAGTGTTTGACATATTCCAAGGAATTATATATGGAATCTCTTTTGCCATTTTGTTACAATATTTAGCAACATCATTTCCGTCACGAAATACGAGGCTTTGAAATATTCATTCATCTATCAGAAAATGTTTTTTTTTTCGATATTAATATGATTTAAAGAGTGTTTTTAAAGAATACAGGTAGAAAAATTATTTGAATGACTCATTTTGACAAAATAATTTGAGATGACTCGATTTGTTTGAGCTCTTTTCTACCCTGCAAACAATTTTTCTTCATATATAGGGGATTATAAAAATAATATTAACAATAATCCAACTATTGGACGAAGCTGGGTAGTAAGGCTAGTGTGATTCAAGGTAAGTATATAAATATGACAATATCTTCGTTAACCAGTGCAGACACTTTAGGCTCTTTATTATTAAAATTGTATTATAATTGTAAATTGTATTATAACTGTATATATAACTATTGTGTTTATACAACCTACTATTCTTTTTTTATTGGGTTAAACATTCGTTAATTAATTTTAAAGTTTGAATTAAAATATCTCCTCTTTATAAACATTAAAATTTTCTTGAACCACCCTTCGGTCAGTTAAAGACTGCTTCAGTGGTTATTTAAGTTTTAGGTCGCGAGACGTAATTTAAAGAATGAAAATTACTGAACAATTATAGCCCCCAGTATTGGGAAATTTTTGGTAGCATTTACCCACACCGAACTTTCGACACCGTACGCTAATTTCCGACGCATTGAGTCACAAATGCCGAGTAATGGCTGCGGCGAGAAAGATTATCTTATTCACCTGGGCAGGTGTGGGATCCGACAGGCATAAAGGCGCTATGTCAAAGAGCTACGTATAATCTAGCACTAACACAGAGTATAAAAATATTCAGAGATAAACTAAACTAGTTCTTTGGGATAGGGTAATATGTTCAACGGAAGATAATATACAGGACCAACCTGCCGATGGTTATGTCTGTTGGAAGATCTATCGCTATGCTGAACAAGATCACTTTGGGTATTGATGTATTCTATGTGTCTGAAGGGGTTTTCTGAAGCAGGATTCTCCTACTACCTTGATCAGATTTTATATGTTATTTATAATTAATTAAGTATTGTTATTTTAATATGTATACTTTCATAATATGCATGCCTTGAATATTTAGTTTATAATGTACATACTATTAAATAAATCGAATTGAATGGAATCAAATAAGATATATTTATACTGCATCAAAAGTATTTATTCTTGCATAATTAAATCCCCTTGTAAACAAGGTGTACTTTTACAATAGAGGTATGTTTTTTTTTCCAAATCGTGTCTCCTAAGTAAAAGGTTCTTCTTGTTGTTTAGCGCGACATATTTTAAGATTATTTAGTTTGTCCTTTTCAAGCTTGTTTCAAAATTTACAAGCTCGTAGTAATTTTTTAAATAAGGCGAGGGTATTGGCGCTAGACGTGGTACCAGAAGAAGAAGATGCCAAAAGTTGCGCTAGTTTATATCTATAAATTTTGGCGAAATGTAAGCCCGACCAAAGTGAGTGAGTTTTTTAATCGGGCCGGGCAACAGAATACTGGACACCACACTCACAATAATTACCTTGACTGTTCTCCACACCTCCAGATATGTTCAAAATGTCATTTTGCAGTGATCGTGACGAATACATTCAAATACCCGAACTACATAACAACCTTCCAAAGTATATTCACTCACTGATGTACTTTGCGACCTAAAAATGCCAATCAAAACCAAAGGTCGAGTTAACAAGTCCGGAGAAATGGGTAGTGAAGAAGACTCACAAACAAAAAATTAACATAAATGAACTCAAAATGATCAGAGCAGCACAGGAAGACTGACAAGATATAATTCGGAATAACTACATCAGGGTAAGTTTTAATATTGTACCGATCACAGAGAAAATGACCAGATCATATCGTCAAAACTGACACATACTAACAGAAGACAACAAAGAAGACTTCAATCAACTTCAGGAGACTGCCCAGAACAGAACATCGCTCGACGAATCAACCCCAAATAAATGGGAACAGGAAAAAATGAAGGGATACGACCTGTATACAGAATATGAACTCTAAAACCTTTGAAAAAAAAATTAAAAATCTGTACATAATGAGCGATAAGTCCCCGAGAAAAAATAAAATAATATAGATATAACCGTACCTTCTATTTTATTTAATAAAATAAATTAATACCATGTGAGCGGGATAGGGGCCGAAGGCATTTGACATAAAATTTCTATTACAGTTATCAAATGTACGAGTAGGTATACATAAGGGAGCAGACCCATCGCATATCCAGGACCGTTTTGTAAGTAAAAGCTCTTATATCGGTCCTGCCTATTCGCCGCCCGGTTGGCATTTTTTTAATTCTAAAATCAACCGTGCGACCCGGTGTTGATAAAACTACGGGTAGATGATCTCGAGTCACGATGAATTCAGAAGCAAGCGCCACGATTTAGAGCTTGACCCACACCCGTGGTGTACCTGCGGCCGGGTGAGGCTGGCGTAGGAGCAGCGGGGATGCTAAAGAAGATATTATGGTAAACGACTAGAGGTAGCAGATCCGGGCGCTTTACGGATCTCTGATCTGCTAAGCTACACCAGGAACCTGGAACTGTTTAGAGCTTTTCTTTGTGTGTGGGTCTCCAGGAGGAAAATCCTCAGGTGCCAATCCTTATGTCCCCCCCCTTTTAACCCGTACGGTATTTATGAAATGGTCCCTTTCGACATCGAGGCCCGGTACAGCAATCCCATTAGCCCGCCTGATTTTAAATAATGGACTTTATAAATACTTTTATTAGGATTTAAGTAAATTAAATTTGTAAAGGTAGGTACCAGCCAAATCCCAGCATATAATATTTAAGTTTTAGGTTGTACGTATGTCTGCTATAACATCATCAAATATAATAATTTCGATGGCTGTCCGTCTGTCCGTCCACCTGTTTGTCTGTCTTTCTATCTGTCCCTCCGCCTGTTTGTCTGTCTCTCTATCTTTCCGTCCATAACTTCGTGTAACGTCCGTAATTTCTTCGAATTCACGGCTTACTCTATTAAACGATTAAACGGCCGGAGATGTAGCTTGAACCCCAGGCCAGCAAACCCGAACCAGCCGCTTAACGCATGTTGTTACCGCCGTCTCTCCATGGACCGAAAAAATATGCTATAAATATATAAACTAGGGCTTAGCAAAGACGCGAACCATTTCATGTTCTGCCCAGCATAATCGCCAGAATAGTATAATTAACTACCGGCAGGGGAAATATAGAGAAAATTTTTTAAATATTTTGATACAAGTCGTTATTACTATTTCATGTGTGTCGGCTATAAATAAGTAAATACTTAATCTTTAGGAACCGGCACGTAAAAGTAACGTCTTTTTTCGTATGCATATATGTACATACATATATGCACGCGAGTTTATGACTAGATCAAAGGGCGCAGTAATGCATTTACTATGATCTTTTCACGCGGATTACATAGACCTGCCATAAGTGATGCGGGAGTGGTCTACTACCTACGCAACGCAAGATATAACAACTAAGCAGTTTATAATAATCATTTTAGTATTTAAAATAGGTGACGCATTTTATTTTCCTATAAAAATATAGATGTAGAAATAAAAACTCAAATATTTAATTATTAATGATGATGATATGTTAGTAAAGGCATCGTTTTGCCTCTGAGTATAGGACAATGCTTGGTGCCGGTCATCGTTCTGAATTAATGAATAAAGCTGTTACAAAATGCCCACAAATCAATGCCATTTTAGTGCTTTGCGGCACAGCTGTAGAAAGTTGAATCATTATATTATTCGTCAAGGATACCAGCCCGACTACTCCATTATTGCGTTTGACTGAAGAGCTTTTAAGTGACTACGGCTATATATTTTACACATAACCGTCGGAATTATTGTCCAAACTAATCATTTGCTAATGCACATATCTTCAACGGTATTTTATTATCTCCGCGAGATCCAGTTTTAATGTGTGACCACTTAATGCGCACTGGTAAAAGCAGATATAAATCATTGGAAATAGAATATATCACAAATTAATTTTAAAGAGAATATCATCCTATTTATATATTTGACATCTTTGATCTTTCTATACATCTTTTCAATGATCTATCTATCACTGCTAGTAGCAAAAACTTCATAGGTGAATTCCTGCTTAGATATTGAGTCGAAAATTTTCAAGCAACCATGACCTAAATATCAATATTATGGAGATATGCAATTTCAAAGTTTGCGTTTTTTTTTTCAATATTTTTGACTTATTTTTTGCAGAAAGTTGAACTATCGTCGTAGTTACTTTTAATCGATTATGAAATATTCATTCGCTTCATTACAACTCAAATAAAATGATAAAAACTTCGTAAAAAATACTATTTTCAAGTTTTGCAAGCTTTTTATAATTTTGTTCAATTTGTATTAAAGCGAATGTATTTTTCATAATCGATATAAGTTACTGAAATTAAAGTTCAACTTTTTGCAAAAAAATTAGTTAAAAATATTGCAAAAAATGCAAATTTTGAAATTGCATATCTCCATAACTATTGGTATTAGGTCACGATTGCTTGAAGGTTTTCGACTTATTAAGGCGATTATTAAGGCAGCAATCCACCTGTGAAGTTTTTGCTACTAGCTATGAGACACCCTGTATATCTTTGATCCTATCTTTGGTACAAAGAAGTTCAATTTTGTCAAGTATTAATTTATTACATGTTAATTTATTACCTACAATTTAAATATTTCTTAAACACAAAGTGAATATTTTCAGTGTCAATTACTGCATGGAAATAGACATTAAGTGAAAAGAATATTAAAGAATTTATGAGCCAGTGCTTATTTAATTTTTGATTGGAAATAAGCAATTTATGCTTTCCATTTTCAAATACTGTCATATTTTTTTATTAGAATTTACTACTGACAATTTTAAAAATGTTGTTAACTTGCATACGTAAGCGGGCATACGGCTTATATCATCTGTACCTATAAAACTCAATGTCTGTCTGTCTGTCTGTCTGTCTATTCTCTATACAAATCCACACCGTTTGTCCGATTCAATTCAAATTTTGCATACTTATGCTTTAAGACCCGGCGGGTAACATATGCAACATTTCCCCCCTATTCTCTTACCCCTTCCCTTCCCCCTGACATATTTTCTATGCAAATCTGTACCGTTTGACCGATTGGACTCAAATTTTGGAAACTTATTCTTTAGGACTCGGCGGGTAGCATATGCAATATTTTCCCCCTATTCTCTTACCCCTTCTCCTCCCCCTGCCATATTTTCGATGCAAATCTGTTCTGTTTAACTGATCGGACACAAAATTTGGAAACTTATTCTTTAGGACCCGGCGGGTTATATATACGACATATCCCCCTTATTCTTGTAACCCTTCCCCACCCCTGATATATTTTAGATGCAAATCTGTACCGTTCGACCAATCGGACTCAAAATTTGCAAAATTATTCTTTAGGACTCAGCGGTTAACATTTGTGACATTTCCCCCTATTCTTTTGCCCTTTCCCCTCCCCTGATATATTTTCGATGCAAATCTATACCGTTCGAATCGAACCTTTGTTTACCCTCACAAATTTATTTTAAACTTAATCCTTAACCCGTGCAACGCCGGGTATGAACAGCTTGTTAAAAATATTACCGGCGTACAAACGACGAGAATCATTTGAATTATGATTCTTCTTTGTTAACTGCCTTTGAATTTACGAATTGGATCAAAATAAAGGCAAAGTACGTTGCAGTGAGGAAACCTCGTACCAAACTCATTAATTCGAGCCGCCGCTACATGCAATGATTGACTTGGCCTAGAAATAAACGATTCTTCGTACAATAGCCAGTGTTTTTATTAAATAGCGTGCTTCCGCTTACCGCGTCCAAGGACCACTCGGCGGTCGGTGGTCGATACCAGTGATTATGAAGAAAAAGACCATCAGGGAGACCACTTATTCACCTCCGACAGCTTCCAGATATTTAGAGTTACCTGAAAAAAATACACAATTTTAAACGTGACTACTCGAATGACTTCAACAATGTAACATTACAAAGCTATCAGTTTTATCATCGCTAAGTATTAGCTGCAGTCAATATTTGGAACCCTTACGTACTTTTCAGTGGAGGTCAAACTGTTGAGGAAATTATTTATTCAATGCCGAATGGTTAAACCATGTAATCATCGGAGGATACATAAAACAATGACAAGGTACGTGACATTGTTTATTTATTTAAACTGCAGATAATATATCGATTATTAGGGATACATCTTCACGGGACGCCGCTGTGGGAAACAAACGAAAACATTGGAATTTAATTAACTATTTATCAATTATTTTAATTGATTTATAAAGTCACTGGACACGAATTAATTTTAAACACTAATTCACACTATTTCACAATTTATCACTCGTCTTCAAACACTTTATTTTTGCTTGTTAATAGGTATTTCGCTTGATATTTTGCTCGGTTTACACTTGCGCTGGCCTCACCGACCGCTATGGTTTATCGCTAATATCACACCGATAGAAACGCCAAAACAAAACATCGATCCGCCGCGGCGCTGGCCGCTCTTTTTATACGAAACACGTTGGTTTTTCGAATCTTGAAGAACATTTTTAATATTTCTAGCTATTTCTCAAAATTTCCAGTGTCTAAGAGAATGCTTCCAATCGAGACCAGACGTTTGTAGATGATTCTAGAGTGTTTGTTCTAGATCATTCTGCAGTGTTGTTCCAAAGTGACATATTCGATCCGGAGAGTGCGCAATTAAATCTGGATTCTAGCATCTCGTTACAATACTATTGCTATTACGGACAAAGTGTGTCTGTCTCTCTGTTCTCTATACAAATCCAAACCGCTTCCTCGATCTGACCCAAATTTTTCATACTTTCTTTAGGATCCGGCAGGTAACTTAGGCGACATTTCCTCCCTCCCCTTTACCCCCCCCCCCCCTCACCTGAAATATTTTCAATGCAAATCTGTACCGTCTGACCGATCTGACTCAAAATTTGCATACTTGTTTTTTAGGACCCGGTGGATAACATAGGTGACATTTCCACCCTCCCACTTACCCCACCATTCCTCCTGATATATTTTCTGATAATTGATGATTAAATGGAAACATTGTTTTTTAGAGGCTTTACAAAACAATGGAACGTTTGTTTCCTCCCACAAATTTATTTTTAACTAAATCCTTAACCCTTGCAACGCCGGGTATGAACAGCTAGTAAAGTATAAAACAAAACAACTATCCATAAAATTACTTATCCAAAAAATTAGTAAAATAGTAAAAGTTCCGTCATTGACCAAAAATTTGAACATTTTTTGCCTTTTCCCCTAACACTCTTTATATTTGTAGCCTAGATAATATCTATCATGTCTCGGTTATGTTGTAGCTACACTGATTATGATAAAAAAAATATTTTTTTTAAATACAGAAGTGTAGTACCTACCCTAATTAATTTATGAATCGTCACTTGGCGTGAACAGTCCCGAATAATAAGAACTATGCGATTGATATTCACTATTCAATAAATACTTAATCTCAAAGTACCCATTGAATACTAAGAGTACTTTCTGCGATTATTTAACAAAACAGTTACATTAGATTAGTGGTGGGATTCAACCGGTTCGCACTGCTTCGCACGAACGGGTTACTAAAATTGCAGAAGTTCGCCAAACCAGTTCCTAGACTATTGGATAATGAAAGATTTCCCTTATCTGACACTCTTACCACGGAATAGAAGTGCGTCTTCAGTAAGGTATTACAAGGCAGGAATTATTAAGTGATCCTAATCTGTATATTTCGTATTATTTTGAAAATAATTAACCGATTCCAAGAAAAACAGAATTCTGAAAACAGACAAAAGAGGCTCCTAAACTGTTTTGTCACTCTATTAGTTTATTAATAGATCTTCATACATATATTTACATACATAAAATTGAATTTATTTCTGTCTGTCTGACTGTTCTTTATATGTAAAGAAATTGCAGTAACTCTTTAGAACCCTTCACAAAACATGGGTACCTACCTTATCTTTGAGACCACACAACACAGTATAAATTTATTATATTGTACGTCATCCATTCCTAATTGCACTCTAGGACCCTTTAGAAAATATTGTTACCTTCCCCCTACTCTTGTTTGTAAATTTCACTCTCTCTCGGCTTGGCTCAAAGTTTTCATGCATCGTTACTCTTTGAAAAATGACACCCCTCCCCTGCTCCCTTCCCCCACTGAATTCTGAGATACGCTGGGCATGGACTGTTAATATTATACTAGCTGTGCCCGCGTGGCTTCGCACGCGTAGATTTTTAGTACACTGTTTGGATCGTCATAGAACTTTCGCGAACCTTTTAGAATACACTATTTTTAGAACTTTCAAGAAATTTATTGAATGTACAGGGACCTTCTCACAGGACACAGTCGGTGCGCCTATTTTGAAACAATCTGAAGCATTTGCGGCCTTCCCATAACAAAACAATGTGCTAGAAAGCACATTTTCGACACCCACTCCCACCCACGCACAGCCACCCCCACCAAACTTGCATATTTTCGATGTGACACCGAGAGCTATCCACCACCATAACCCCCGATGGGTGGTTGTGGCTGGTTATGGAGAAAACTTGACGGGTAGGGAAACACGGGTTTCTTTATATATGTATATATATATATATTATATATAATAATATATATATATATTGATTACTGTATATTTAAAAAAATCTCGAGAACATCGTTTTCGTCCATTTCTACATTGTTAAGCATTGTATAGCATTGTTCATCAGTCTCTAAGTGATTAAAGCAAATTATTATGCTCTGAAGAATAGGGACAATTGACCTGCATTCGTGTGACGCCATTCGTCATCTTATGTTTTACCTGAATATTAACTTTACGAGAATAACTGTTCTGTGTAATGTTGGTTCTCAGTGTAGTTGTTGCTCCGGCCTGCCACCAGTGCCAGTGCTGCCAGCGTGTGCATATCTGTGAGGCGTACTGAATGACAATACCAATTCCATATTTGAGGAGGAAGCAATTTACAGCGGGCGTTCTTCCTTCTTCCTAATTATGGCGCCCGTATCCGGTTTTGGCTCTAACAATTCATTTGTACACTAATCGTGACGTTTCCTTTTTAGCATACCGCATTATGAATGGTACGGTAGTTTAACATTTTGGCCAACAGGGCGATTATGGAAAATATTATATTATTATTAACTACTCTATCAATAAGATTTTATTTAAGTCACACTCAGTTATAACAATAAACAGTTATAACCATCAATCTGATCAATTTAAATTGAAAACATAATTTTTTTGCTAGAATAATTCATTTCAAACATAGAAATTGTTTTGAATGTTCTGTCTTTTACATTTCTCAAAAAAGTAGTGTAAAACCTAAATTATATTTAAAAATTAAACTCATATAAAAAAATCTAGGAATGGAATGAAATAATACATCTTTAGATAACACACTAGATAGAAATATTCTTTGAAGTTTTAAGTCAACATGTGAAATTTTTATGCGTATATTCGCAAAAATATGCAAATCAAATGCTATAAATTAAAAAAATCCGTCGACAAGTTGGGCTGTCGGGCAATTGTCGGAAAATTGACCAAAAACCTCTGATAACTAACGCGCTTGTTTGGTCTATCGGTCAGATACAGTGGATGGGGGTTCAAGCCTTATCCTAGGAAACCACAAAACATGTCCTCTTTAAAAATGTCCTTAGGTTTTCACGACCGTTCAGAATTTTCTGTGTATAGTTTTCTGGGATATTCTGCCGTGTGTATATCCAGAGAGGTCACATATACACGGCAGAATATCCCAGAAAACTATACACAGAAGATGTCCTCTTTACATAAAACAAACGCTGATATAATAGGTTGCCAATCCCATTTTCTTTAGAATATGGTCGGAAAATTCTGAAAAATTATTATTTTTGAGGAATCTTAATAATTTCTACCTAAACCTACTTGCCGTTTTTACAGTATTAATTATTATTTACAGAAATAACCATATAATAAAAATATGAAACGAAAATTTATTCTACTTACTAATCAGCATTCATTGAAAGATAAACCGAATATTTAAGATAATATCATCATACGATCTATAATTATTTCGAGCCATGTTTTTTTCTGTAGTACTTACTAACCTTGGAATTACAACAGCCCATCGAATATACACCGCCTGTGTACGTCACACCATGGTTTATTAAAAGATCTTCATCAACATTTCATCGCTTCCTTGTTTGGGCTTAATAAGTAGCCGAGAGCTGAGAAGCATCCTCTAAACACGGAATCAAATTAGTAAGATGACGCCTTGAAGTGCGTGACTCATTGCGCGATATCCGCGCTTGGACGAATTATAATCACATTTAAATAAGCCACGCTTTATTAAAACTAAAAAAAATATTTCTTTAAAGACATACAGTTCAAGTTCAAGGCTAGAAAATGAGTTCAACTGTCTCTAAAATTATTTTATCTGAATTGAGAAGAGATAGTAAGAATGTCTTGGAATAAAAATCAGTATTAATGGTTGAAAATTAGTAATCTTAAGTATGCTGATAACATAATGTTCGTGGAAAGCAGTATTCAAGAGAAGATGATTAGTTTTAGCCAATCGAGTAAGAGAGAAAAATAACTGCCCGTATCCGTATAAAAAATTATTGGAAAAAATATAGGTTTTCCCCGGTATACGTCCGCTTTGGAATTAGTCCAAATAGATATATGACCTTTTTGGACGCGCAAAATTTTTTTGGTACACGTCATACGTGAATACTACTCCAAAAAAAGCCCAACAAGCCGTAATAGCATTGTCTGGAATGATTAAACAATGTCATATTTCTGAAACATCCTGAGGAGTACGCAGAAGTTTTTTGGAAACATTTTTAGTAAACGTCAAACTTGGTGATCCTCAGTAGGGAAGAGAGACAGAAGAGATAAATTTAATGTTTAAATATATTTAAATTTTCATAGATTTTATATAATTGCTTTTGTATTTGTGTATTTTAGTATCAAGCAGCTTTCAAATTATTTTATACAACCCCATCGACGCATAATATGCTAATATTATTAAGATTTTTTCGCGGGAAAGGATTTGAAAACATTTTTCTTTTATCTCTTATGAGAATAATTGGTTTGTTATACGTCCTGTTTGGTATAAGTCTAAGAGTCTGGAAAAGATTAGTGAGTATAACGAGGAACCATTGCATACAATTATAGATAGAGTGAACAAATTACAGATGTTTGTAGCCTTTATAATCGGAAAACTGACCGTGAATTTATTTATTTAGTCCAAAAATAACTGGTACCTACAATAAAATGCGAACCAGAAGTCAATCGATGTCGGTTCCCTCTTTACCGAGAATTGTGGCCCGCATATAAACCTATGAAGTTCTTAACAATACTCCTCCATCCAATAGGATAGCCAATAGCGCCGGTAGGTCCATAGATTGGAGGTCGCCAGGATGTCCACCTCTTCAATCACTGCTAGCCCTGCAATCTATCTTAAATCTTTTGGTTACAAACTTCAGGCGTCAGCACACATTCTTATATACCCATAGAAAAACTTTATCAATAGAAATACTATACCCATAGAAAGACTATACCAATAGAAAGACTATACCCATAGAAAGACTATATATACCCACAGAAAGACTAAACCCTAGAAAGACTAGACCCATAGAAAGGCTAACATCAAAATTTGTTTAGAGCTAAAAATCTCTATTTTTTTAACTTTTTTGTTGAAGACAACGCACAACTGCACAGATATTTGCTTTAATGTTTTTTTTTATTGATTCTTTAGTAAGACTTAATATTTTTTCAATTGGAACTAAGTACCTACTAGAAACCCTTTTTTATACATTTTTTTAAAACATTTTGATACATCAAAAAAATTTTCATATATTTTACGGGATATTTATACATATGTCTTAAAAATTTTGTAAAATAAAGAGTTGTCACCTTTCTTTCAGAAGACAATGGAAGTCTATTATAAAATTAATTTCTTGTATACAGATGAGCAGAAAAATGTTCCAGTGTTCGGCGCCCTTTGGTCTCGACACGTCGCAACTATTTCGATACGATAATTAACTAATTATGAGTTCGATTGTATAATAAAACGAAATAAAGGACTGCTATTATTTTATCTTATCATGTAAAAATAAATTTCTTCGAGTAGTTCAAAAAACGTGTAGGTATTTATTTATAAAGTTTGAAAAAATAATTAAATATATTTAAGTATTGGCATTAAGGTAAACAATAGAATTTTAATAACTCCCGAATCACTCCTTTACCATCATACCCTGACCAACAAATCCTACTCCTCATGAGAACACTTCGATAAAAGATTATTTAAAAGAAGGACCAACGTTCAGAAGAAGGCTTTTCGTCATATACGAGATACCTCGTATATCTGCAATGGTGAAATATGTGTGCAATCCTCTATATTTCAATTCAAAAATATCTCAGACCCCTACTAAAAATTTCTCTGTTCTAAGAATCTAGGTCTGTATAATCCGACGTGAAAGGATACATACATATAATACTTTATTGTCTCAGATGCATTAGGTATTTTTGGAGGATTCAATTTTCACTTATTTCAAGGTAGCAATAGACTGTGGATATTCTGATCACCGGTACATCGTAATTCGATTGCGATTTTAGCCGTCTTTCAAAATGAATATTTATAATATTGATAATTCTTCAAATTTTATAAAGTTCGTACTCATCATTAAGCTTGATATTGCGCTGTATTTAAAAGGCTCGCATAATTACTACATACAATATTAATATATACCGTCCAGATTAACATTATTCCGTATCAGGATATCTCCCGGCCGTGAGAGCCTTTGCCCTCCCCAAGCCTTTTTATAATTAACCTATTGACGTCAATCGCACAAGTGCCTGCCATGGTAAAAGATATGGAAAGGTACATAATGTCATCATTTTCCTCGTTGCACAAATGTAAAAATAAAATGATCTCAAATGCAACTATATCTCTTGCAGGTATTAACTCTCGTAAATATTTTAAGATGATAATTAGATAATAACCAAAAACTTAAGTGGTTGAATAACTAGATTTTTCACCGATTATAGCGAAATAATTTGTAATAGAAATAAGTAGGTATGTAAAAATAATGAAAATAGGTTGACGATCTTGATCGTTGATATTATTTATGAAATATGTTTTACACAAAGAAGTGACGCGAAATATATTTATATCAAACGATGCCTTATACTTTGTTCTTTTTTTATGAAATTTAAAATTAATCAAATATTTAAATTTATTAATTAATTAAATGAAATTAATCAAACATTATCAGAACTAATAATAATATCGAAACACGTATATCGGAGAGACGTGAAAGGCTTTTTCAACTAGATTTACTAAACAATCGGAACACATAGGTATATTGGATTGTTACAAAAATAAAAATTTAGATTCCCAATTTCAGGAAGGAAATTAATAACGAGCTAACACTTTTGTATGTAGAAATCAAAGGTTTTAGACTAAATTTACTTAAACATCTAGAAATTAATAAAATACAACAAATACAACTTTGATCAATAGTAAAAAACAAAAATAAAATTTATTTTTCTTGTGAATTAAAATAAATTAATCATTAAATACTAAATTAATGCAATGACAACTATGTTAACAATTTTTTTTATAATTTTTCGAAATTTTTTGTGTAACTGTGTGTGTGTGAAAGGTAATTTTAAAAAATATATTGAAATTGGTGAAATAAATACTGAAAATAAACAAAGTTATAATATATTTTTTATAAAATTTTATAAAAATAAAATCATTAGCAAACATTTCTATTATGTTCATAAATGGGGAAATCTCAATAAATGCCTTAAATAATATTATTAGAATCCTAAATATATATCGGCTTAACCAAAACCCACAGGGAAAGGGGTAACAAAAAGTCATTGAAATAAGATTGTACGTGGTTCGCTTTTCTTAACCACTGAAACAGCTGTAAATTTTAAAATACTTTACGCCAACTAACTCAGTACTTAAATTTATTAAACTTTGATTAATAAATATCTTCCTCCTTTATGTCAATATTGATATATAATGGCATCGATCACATGAGACTTGGCACCTCCACAACCAATGGACAATCTGTTTTTCTAGACTGTCTTTTGACGCGTAATTTGGCGTAAAAATTATAAGAATCCTTAGTGCACTGCCATCGTTTTATCCCCTTTTAAATGAAAATGTATGTCATGATATTCGTTAAAAATAATTAACGTAATTAATTAGTATGATATCCTCCATCGGTGCCCGTAATTGAGAAACAAATTAGAAGGTATCCACAAATGCAATGAATAGGCGATATAAAAAACGGTGGATTTTGTTAAAGGAAGACAAAGAGAACTGAATATATATGTCCGGGGCCTATATTGAGTAAAGAATTACTCTAGGGATGTTAAAAAAAGCTGCACACTTGACCCTTTGCCAAACTCTCACGGCACACCAAGCATCAACGATCCCTCCAATCAGAATGCGACTTGCGGACTTTGTGAATCCAGTACGATCGACTTTATAAATTGATGCGCACGGCTTCGGTTAGCCTTAGCGACGCGGCTCGCGGCAATTCAGCGGTAGAGTACGAGCAGGGCGTAGAAAATAGAAAAAAATGCTTCATTTTGTATTAAAGAAATTGCATCCATTTTAAAGTGGTACAAAACACTGTAAGAATTACTTATCACTAGTAAGTGTGTATTTGTCAGTTGTTGAATTGTTTGAGGTTATCTTATGCTATTTATGGTGGAACATGAAAGAAATTTACTTAGAACACTAAGAGGATACCCACGGTATACCATTTGATAAGTACTGAGATAAACAATATAATTCAAGGAAATAAGCGACTATTCATATATTTCTTTTAATTTTATGTGTATGTATTGAATTTTTACATTGTATTTTTCAATATTTTACATTTTTTGGCTCTCTGTGTACTTCTTTTTTATTTAAGAAAACACACAGTTCAATATTACATTAAACATATGTCCAATAAATTTTATTTAAATATGATAAAAATATAATAAAAAAAAATCACCTTTAATAATGAGCCGTAAAACAAAATAACCCACCTAAAATGAATAAAATAGAGTAAATGATAACAAAAATCAACAATACAGAAAATAGCAAAAAAGAAAATGATAAGAAAGAATGTTACGTTGCTGCCGTAAGAAGGGAAAGGTGGGATGGGGAAGGTAATTAATATATTAAGTGTATAGAATCTATTCTTCAGAAAACTTCATTTCAAATATCAGGTTTCCACGTGGGTACCATTATTCTTATGATTTTACTTTGTAAAATAAGTACAAAATCGTGGCCTATTTGGTCCGTCCGCTTATCGTTCTCCGCCCAAGATTACATCTCCCTTGAACCCCGACCTCTGGCACTTGTAGGTCGGGAGGATGATGATGAAAAAAATCGTGATCATTTAACCCAGCCGACCATTTATCAACGCTCCGGTAATGAGAACTATTATTGATATGACTTTGACGTAGACATCGGCCACGGCCGCTGGGCGCCACTGGTGGCTGACGCAGGACATCAAAATGGATCTTAATTAATTCTAATCGTGGTTCGCATTAGAAATGAAAAGCAAGATCGTGTGATGTGCACATTTGAACTGCAATGAGAGCCCAAATTGTCAAGTGTTATTTGGAGAAAACTTCGCGCCGTGTCTTTGTGGAGACACTATGTTATGCGAAAACTACGAATTAATTCGGAGAATTCACGCACGCACCAAATCTACATATACGCATCAAACTTTCACAAATTTCAAAGTTTTACATTCATAAACCTACATATTACTTGATACGGTGTAAAGACTTTACAACAGGAATAAATCGGGAAAATTTTTGAAGACATGCTTTAATACGCTTTCTTTGCATTCATTCCTAATCGATTTTTTGACATTACTCTTGCAGTGTCCAAATATTATACACTTTGTTGTGCACCATCACTCTTTAACCCCGTGGCATAATTATGTCGAACGTTATTTTTGTCGAGCCGCTTTTTCTAAACCAAAGTTATCCTGAGATATTAGAAATCTAAATTCAACATAACCCTAATTTATCGAATTTGACATTAATTCCGACGCTTAATGAACATTTTGTTCCGAATAAATTTGAAAACATTTTTTATAGTAATATTGATGACTATGTAGGCATTTAATTTTCAATAATAATGGAAAATTATTCATTTTAGTCTAAATAATGACCAAATCACATCAAAAACGATTTAATAATGTATAGTCATCCACTTTACGTAAATATTGAAAGTTTCAGAGCTCTAGTTAATCTGGATGTTGGTGAAAAATCAATTACAAGATTCCTCCGCAACAGTCAAACAGACAAAGAGAGTTAAATAAAAGCATGTAAAAATGTAAAGCATCATGTAGAAAATACTACAAATATCAATTACGTTGAAGAAATAACTAAAAATGACAGTAATAATTTATTTTCATAACTTTTTAGTATTTTTGACAGAGAATTTTGCATTAATGACTGAAGATTTTGGCAGATATGTAAATACTTATCTCGGAGCCCTATCACCCACACTACCTTTTTACTGCATTATAATATATCGCAAAAATTTCGAGGGAATCTTTAGTTTTAATAAATTTATTTGACTTGTATCAAAATGAATGAATTTTTAATGTTTAAACTAAATTATTTTCATGATAGTTTAACATTTAAAAAAAACTTAAGCCAGAAATTAAATCAAATATCAAATCAGAAATCAAACTTTGATGTCGCTTATTTCAGTAACTGTCAACATTTCATCCAAAGTGTAAAGAGTATTTTGTATTCAAAATTGAAAGAAGAAGAAATTGTTGCCTACTAGCTATAAGACGTCCTGCACCTATATGTACATAGCAGGTTTTCTCACTATGATATTAAATTATAAAATTATAATGATGATGAAATCATAAATTACTGGGAGAAAGTTTATTGACAATATAACTCATTATGATGACGATTATTATTATTCTAAACCTGTTTTTAAATAATATATACAATTCTGCCGAACAGTTTGCCTCTTGTAAAAGTATCGCGTAGCCTTAACCTAGTTATTTTTGGATAGATGACGGATATTCAAATACTTGGTAAAATAGTCGGAAGAATTAAAAATATAATTTATAAAATGGCCCTTCTTGAAATGGCTATTGAATGAACTTCAATAAATAGATAATAAATAATATTTTGCTAAAATAATCTACAAGTGCATAATAAGAAATATGATTTCATTGGACTCGATAGAAACGCTGCTTTAATATTTCGTCGCTGTATATATAATTAAGCCTAAGTGCTGTTTTAGTACATTCTAAGATAAACGAATGAAATTGTTTTAAAAAATAATTACACAGACTAGATTTATAAAAAATATTTTAAATAATTACTAGGCAGACTTTCCAGATGAACGGAAATGTTTTTTTAGTGAATATCCATTATTTATATGAAAAATTGACAAATTGATTCGTTCATCTCAGGCTTTATTATATAAACGGCACATTGGCTTTATATATATATACAGCGACGATTCGACGAACATCGCCTGAGATGAAAGGAAATATTTTTATGTTTCTGCCATTCCTGTAATATTATGACGAGTGATAGAAAAACGTAGAATATGTTGAAGTGATGTCATTGTGCTCTGAGGAAATATTTCCAAAGAACGGCACAAATAATTAGCGTAGGGACAGGGACAGAATTGCAACGGTAAGTTCACACTGCGAAGGTACGCACAGCGCATACAAACGACTCGTTTTTAGCTAGGCATTATAATTAAGGTGCCTTTTTCACAATACATGTGACTGTTCCGAAGTGTGTCAGGTTGTCGGAGTGAAACTGTCTCTGGTATTCAAATTGCCTCGCTTTAAATTCATTCTTCAGCGCACAATCTCCAGAACGTTTAATTCTATGATGATTTATTCCTTCAATGAATTTCAAAAAATCCGTTAGATACGATACTATTCAAATGGTGGCGTAGCATTATAGTAAATGTCTCTTTTCTCCGCTGTGTGGGATGTCACTTTAAATACAAAGAATGCAGACACGACTTTTTTGAGTGACTTGAACTAATGTCGGCGTCAACCTTTTCACAATATTATTTCAATATCAGTCAAAAATAAATGAAGAAATAGTTAGACATTATTAGAAAGTGTTACAGGTCAGTAAAGCTAGACTATTAGACCGATATTATGAAATAGTTTAGACAGACATACTAAGAAATGAACTAGAATTTATTACAAAATTTTAATCACGATATTCACAGATTTTAACATGGCAATTTCACATTAAAAATAAAAAATTTAATGAAAAAAAATGCGTATATTTATTTTTATTTTTATATATTTTTTCATATAAATACCTATTAATAGCACAAAAAATAATCATATATATTATTTTGCTCATTCTATGTGGGTAGCTTGTACACAATAAATCATTCTTAATTACTTCCTTTCTTTTAACTTTAACTCGTGGCGTCTGCTTGCTTGCCGGCTTGCCGTCGAAAAAACTTTGGATCGATTTTTAACCCTTTTCCGTGATCCAATCGAACTGAAACTTTGCAAGTAGACTCGTGGCGACGATCAAGAAGATCTATCAAATTTTCGTTAAAAAAAATAAATTATAGTATAATTTCGGATTTTTAGAAATCTTAGTGTTATGTTATATATTTTAATTCGTCTTTAATTGTTGTTATATTTTACAAAGAAAGGGAGTATACTAAAAACTTGGTTTTTATGGGTTACTTTTTATTTTTAGAAATCTTATATATTTATGTTATATATTTTAATTCGTCTTTAATTGTTGTTATATTTTACAAAGAAAGGGAGTATACTAAAAACTTGGTTTTTATGGGTTACTTTTTTTTCGTATTGATTTTGTAAGATGTTTTAAAATATATATATTTATTTTTCTTTGTGTAATCATTTAGTTATGAACTAGTTATTTCATAAATTAATTCATGGAACTCACTATATCTGTGGGCCAATTTTATGTGAGACCTTTTAAAATATTCCAAATAATTACAACTCCAGAAGCTGGTGTTTTTCTGGAGTGATTATTTGCAATATTTTAAAATGGCTCAGAAATTGGCCCGCAGAGAAAGTGAGTTCCATAAATGAATATATTAAATAACTAGTTCCTAACTAAATGATTAAATAAAGAAAATTTAAAATATGTATTTTAAAACATTTTACAAAATAAATACGAAAAATATATTATTCAGTCGAGAATACAACACTGACGCCTGAACAACGTCATGTCGAGAGTTCTTGTCTCGTTCAAATAGCCATCAAATTAGCGATATTTTTGAAAGCACAAGCGCATAGCTTTAAAATATATATTGAAAACATTGAAAACAATATACACTATAGGAAAATGTAAAATGTGTGTTGCGGGATATACACTGGAAAAAAATAATACTTTATTACATTTATTACTGAATTATTTTTTGACAAACATTTTCTTTTCTTTGTACTTTATGCAGGTAGACTACTACTACTACGAGTAGGTTTCGTGTAGGTACTGAAATTCACAAAGTTCCATATTAAATCAAAGCCAATATTACCGCTTTAATGATAGAAATATTGACTTTTGACAGTTGTCTCGCCATTTCTCTTAAATTATTATTTTTTGTTAACTAAAAACATCCGAACATGTTCGACTCAAACAGACTTGAAAAATTTACCGCGCAGAAATACCTATTCCTCACATTTCATTTATCCAAACGTTTTTGAAACATCATAATTAAAAAAAATGGTTACTTAAAAATAGTAAAAGAATTCCAAAAAAATTGAAGTCGGTATGAATATTTTTATTTTATTTTTTCTTATTTATAATTTCAGACGAAATTTACAGAAAATATAAAAGAAGAATGATGTGTGTAGGAAAGATAAGAGAAGGAAATTTTAGGGGAAGAAATTAAATGAAATATAATTACTTTTAATAATTATTACTTATTTTTTATAGGTAATGAATTACTTTCTTGCATTTATTATTATCAATTATAATTATAAATCCTCACCTAAAAGGCTAAGCTTGCCCTAAGGTGACGATATAAACTATGATACAAGCTAATAATTATAAAATAATACAATAGATAATACAATGTAAAATAATAAGAAAGTGAAAATAATAAAGATACAAACCATGAATACAAGCTGTGATATGTAAGGTAATATAGATATGCGTATAGATATAATCCGACGATATTGTATAGTATGTATTAGCCAAACTTATCTTGTCGAATGCGGCTACCAGCAATAGAAAGCTTTATGATCTAGTAGATTGTTACCATTGTGATTCATTTGATTTAACTTTGTCGGGCAGAAATGTTTTATTCCGCGCAGTCAGAAAAAAGTCGAGCGTGTAGCGCTCACGCACTATTAAAGTGAAACTTCTTAGCTTCAGCGTATAATTTATCATTTGACGTCAGTGTGACTGTGTCGTCCATATAATTGATAAATAAATACATACATAATTGTAAAATCACATTAACATTTTCACATTTTATCCTATAATTAAGATAACGTCAATATGGAAGTTTAAAAAAGTAATCCATAAAAACCAAGTTTTTGTTATACCCCCTTTCTTTGTAAAATATAACAACAATTAAAGACGAATTAAAACATATAACATAACACTAAACTTACAGTAATTTAATATATGTCTAAAATGTCAGATGTTTTGAGCTTTGATAAGACACTTCATGCTTTGAAGATTAAATTCTAAAAACATTTGTCAGTCAATTTAAATTTTCGACATTCGTAGTGAAGTACCTATTATTTATACCGACGGAGTAATGCAAATTTAGAAAATATTCCGCGACGTTATCGGGCCGCCGTTGTGCTAGTAATCAAACTTTTCTAATGATTCCAATTTGAAAAAACCAATAAAATTTCTAAAAATCCGAAATTATACTATAATTATTAATTTTTTTAACGAAAATTTGATAGATCTTCTTGATCGTCGCTACGAATCTACTTGCCAAGTTTCAGCTCGATTGGATCACAGGAAAAGGGTTAAAAATCGATCCAAAGTTTTTTCACCCGGCAAGCCGGCAAGCAAGCAAGCAAGCAGACGCCACGAGGGAGTATATAAAGGGAGTAAAAGAGATTTAAATACAACTAACAAATATGTCGGTGACCACCCATATGCCTACATATATGTTTGTTTTCTTTTTACCTCCAATCAAAACATTCTACGAAATGTACAGACAAGTCTGCAAAACGTAACAAGAACCTCAGGGTTTCAAGTAAAAATGTTCTTTATTCCCTTGACCATATGAGTGCCTATTTCATACAGTGTCCATCATCGTCACTATTGGGTCTACAACCCCTGGTGGGTCTTGGCCTCCTCAAGAGTCTTCCTCCACTCATCTCAGACTTGCGCAGCTCTCTCCAGTTCTGACTCTCCAAGGTAGATACGTCTTTAAATACCTCATCTCCCCGTCTTAGTTTTGGCCTTCTTTGCCCCATTGGTCTTGTAGTCAACAGTGTTTATTGTTCAGTCATTTTTGTTATGTTTTTGCGACGCTTAGCCCTCAAACAGAATGTACAGTTCATCGCTGTAGCGCTTGCGCCAAAGTCCATCTAAATACAATAATTTCGTTTTCTGTCCGTCCATCTGTCTGTCTGTCCATAACTTCCGTAATTTCGTTCGAATTTAAGACACAAAAACGAAATTAATCGGCCGAAGATGGGGCTTGAAACCCGAACCGGCCGCTACCTAGCGATATTGCTATCGCCGAGCCTGCGTGACCCGTCAAAAATACAGTACATATAGGACTTAGCAAAGACGCGAATCATTTGTACCCATAATAAAGATGTAAAAGTACCGTCATTTTTGACGGGTCATAACTAGTTGTGTATACTATCCACCGTGTCAAAATTAACGATGTGTGCAATATAATATAATTGGCCGTATTCTGAAATAAGAAATATTTCTATTTCTGTATTTTGACAGTTATTTTATAACATTAAAACGCCGCCGATTTTGACATTTTAAGTTTGACAGGTTTGAAATGAATGAATTCAATCATTTGGAAAGCTCATTATTCTTAATTGTGAATAAGTAAACGTTTTTTGCGTTTTAGACCTTTCTGATTAATTCAAAATTGGCGGCATTACAATGTTATACACTAACTATCAAGATACAGAAATATCAATATTGCTTATTTCAGAATACTGTTGAATATGGATTAAGATATGATTGTTATAATACTACAGACCAGTGTGAATAGACCCGTATATCGAATATCGTTTTTTAATATTTATTCATTGTGATTAGATAATACAGGATATGTTGTCCAAAAATTTTGAATCAATTCAAGACAATCAAAAACTGTTCAAAAGTTAATAAAAAAATATATAAATCGAACTCCTAATTAATTCACAACCTGATAACAGTCCTCTTGTATTCATCAAAACTATCACAAAACATGTCGATGAAATCATTGTCATTATATATTCATCTAATTCAATCATCCCATTGTACTTAAGTAAAAGTGTCTAATTATAAAAAAAATCTATATTGCCTTTAGTTCTTTATTATTTCATAGTTTACGCAATATGTTGCTTGGTTCTAATGTTAAAAATCTAATATATAAATAAAACCCACATTTTTGTAAAAATACTCAAAAAGGTGAATCAAACATAAAAATTTCGTCGTCTGTCTGTCTGTCCGTCTGTCCGTCCGTCCATCCGTCCGCCCCTCCGTCTGTCTGTCCGTCCGTAACTTCATATAACGTCCGGAACTTCGTAATTCACGACTAAAAAACCAAATTAAATCGCCGGAAAAGGGGCTTGAACCCCGGGCCAGCAAACCCGAACCGGCCGCTCTACGCGTGTTGCTACCGGCGCCACTCCGTGGACCGCCAAAATGACGCCATACATATACACTGGGGCTTGGCAAAGACGCAACCCAATGTTCCGTCATTTTTGACGGATTACAGCTAGTTGGTATTTGAATTCACCGCTTTGTAACACATTTGGGTAAAGCTACAGATACACATGTTTATTTAGTGGCACGTGAGCATGCGCAGTATCGACCTTCTTTAGGCCTTGCTTATTAGTGGCATGTGTGTACGCACATTGCTAGTAATGAGCATGCCACCTAGTGACATGCTCAAAAATCAACCGCCGGTTGATTTATAAGCATGCCACTGTCATTCACCATAGAGAAGGGGTATCTTTGGAGCATGTGTGAACAGACTTGCTTATTTATGAGCATGCTTATGTCATTCGCGGGCTTCGCGGCTAGTATTATCAATGCGATCTTCTCAGTCCGCGACAGATGAAACAAATATGGCGCATTGGGGAGATGATAAAACATTACTTTTCGTGACTTATTATAGGAATCACGAATGTCTGTGGAATACTCGGTCACCGTTGTGTAAAAATAATATAGTGAGAAATAATGCTTATGAAACTTTATTAATAGGCATGAATGATTCAAATCTTACAATAAAAATTATAAAAACTAAAATCAAAAATGCGCGGATGGAAACTCGGGAACCTTTTTGATTTATTGGTTAACTTGAATTTTCTATTTCAGTTTGCAAAGTTTCCATTTTGAACAAGAGCGTCTCTATTCTATGACAAGAGCAAGCCACTAATAAGCGTGTGTGTTTGATTGTTAGCTTTGGGCGTGCTTATTTATGAGCATGCCACTAATAAGCATGCCAGTAATGAGCAAGTAGTGGCATGCTCATTAGCACTCCACTAAATAAGCATGTGTAATTGTACCTTAATACTCCCGTCGCGAGGACCTCTGGTCACGCCCGCCGAGAATGCGGCGCTGCTAGATAATAGAGGCGGCCCGCCCCGCTGACCTAGTGCGCTGAGTTTTCATTGTGCCCCGACACAATGCCTCGTTTCTCGCCGAGTAAACAAATTGAGCTCGCGATTGAGTTGTCTCCATTTCGCCGCGCGGTCACCACTCGGACGCGAGTCGCCGGCGCGCCTGGAAATTGACGCAAAACCCATCAATTTGATTGCAGAGAGGCTTGCAGTATCGTTTTGCCTGCTCAGCCGGTGCTGCGGAGAAAACTTCATCACGGCCACTTAGGCGCGTACACAGCGTGATTATTTATATTCAGGTGGATTATTTATTTAACAATGTATGTTTTTTTTTAGTTTATTCAATTCAATTCAATTTATATAATAATATGTACATTACAAACAAAGTGTTTAAGGCATATGTGGGTGGGGGAGCGGAATATTGTTTCTCTTTTATTTTTTGTTTTTTATGGGCTTTATTTTATTTAAGGGGTCACCACCAATATTTAAATACTGGGGTATCTAAATATTGGAATATATATATAATTCGGGAAGCAGAGAATAAAAAGAAGAATTTGGAATATACTTACAAGATTTATTTAGTTACGTTAGTTACGAATCCACAGATTTTTAACAAAACTTTTTAATAAAAACTTAAGACTAGTTATAAAACACTGGATGAACGAGGTCTACGAGGAGAGTGTTAAAAATCGCGTCTCTCCCTCTATTTATAGATATTTGCGAATGCTTCCTTAATATTCTCCCAAAAAAAAGTATAGGGCTGTGCTGTTTGCGGCTTCCGACATGATCGATATCTTTCGATGAGAATATCGAAAAATACCGATCCAAGCCTCAGACTACACATACATATCAGGAAGTATATATCAAAATATGTTTTCTGGAGTATTATACCGTGTATTTACGACCTTTCTGGCCGACGTTTCGGATCCCATTGCAGAGTTCATCATCAGGGCTGATGAGTTATCATAACAATCATATACTGATCGCTTTTATGTAAAATTGCATACTTCGTAAATTTTCACGTTTTTAACATTATTTTTTAAATTTTTTTTTATTAAAAAATATAATAGAAACCTGAAAATGTTTATGGAAAACATTTTTTACGTGATTCAATATAGGAATATAATATAAAAAAGTTATTGTTACAAAATAATATATTCGTTATTTTAAATACAAGCTTTTCAACTGTACGGCGATAATATTGAGATAGAAGGTGCAGATTTGGTGTGTTAGCAATTAATTAACTTTATATAGTATTTGGTCATCATTTTTGTTATAAAGCTGCTCATCTCGGCATAGGTTCATCCTAGTGAGATGGGTGCCTCATTTCCTTATATGCATGTATTCAAGTGTACTGTAGATAAATAAATAATGTATAATAAACAGACATTTCCCGTGGCACATTGCACCTGCCCACTGTGCGGTTTGTGCAGCGGGAATAATCATGGCTGCGGTCCGCCTAACGGTCCAATGAAATGATCGCAATATCGACTGTTAAAGATGATAGATGAAGGAATGTAGGACTGGCATCAAATTGTTTTTGGCTGGATATGTACAGGGTGTCCCATAGCTAATAACAAAAATTTTACAGGCGGATTCCTGCCTGTATAACGGCTCAAAAATGGTCAAGCAACCTTGACCTAAATATCAATAATTATGGAGATATGCAATATGAAAGTTTGCATTTTTTTCAATATTTCTGACGTATTTTTTGTGAAAAGTTGAACCATCATTACAGTAACGTATATAACTCAAATAAAATGATATGATTTTTAAATCTATTTTAAATTTTTTACAAGGTTTTTATCATTTTATTTAACTTGTTTTAAAGCGAATTAATTTTTCATCATCGATATAATTTTGAAATATTTAAAAAAAAATGCAAACTTTAATATTGCATATCTCCATAACATTTTCGACTATCTATGAGACACCTGTTTATAATAAACAATATCCACAATTATGCGACCACAAAATGTTATCAAAAATATTCAGTAATATATGTACGAGTATGTACGCATATACCTAGCTATCTATGTGTGCCTGATAGACCTCTTTCCATTTAAGAAAGACAATCGAATTAGTTTGTGTATCCGTGCGTACAGAGCACATTGTTGCGTTGTATTGATGTTTATATCCGTAAACACCAACACAACGAAACAATGTGCGTCGTACGCACGGCTTACACATATTCGGTTGACTTTCTTGTATAAAAAGAGTTATACCTATGTGTGGTGCCTGTGCACTAATTTGAATATTTTTGTACCGAAATAAGCATAAGGTATTCGGGTCCATTCCCGTTGATTTGCATTGTAATAACAAACGTGTCTTGACCGCTATTATATAACATTGCACACTTCGTCAATTTCGACGTTATGAATATTATATAAAGTAGAAATCAGTTTGTTTTATCACATCAATATTAAATCGAAGCCAGTATTTCATGATCATGATATACATATTGACGTGTGACAGATGACATTTCTCATAGGAACTTAACGCGTATGAGCTGGGTAGTCCCATCTATTTTGCTTTAGGATATTAAATGGACGTAATTTTCCTGAGAATAGTTTTCTTAACTTTCGACGTTTCTTTGATTTCCAAAGCAGTAAAATTACTATTAGATTAAATTTTCTCTATCAGTGCTATGTTTATTTTAACTTTTTAAAACATTATATAATTCTTCAGAAATTTTCTTATGTTATGTCAACTATACTATGTTTTATAAACAAGATAATTTCTATTGTTTAGTTTGTGCCCTAGATCAGAAATCACCGTCACCTGTAAAAATAAAATAAATCTAAAATATTACTATTACTAGCTGTTACCCGTCAAAAATGACGGAACATTGGTTCGCATCTTTGCTAAGCCCTAGTATATATTTATAGTATCTTTTTTGCGGTCCATTGAGAGGCAGTGGTAACAACATCGCTATCGTTACCGCCTTCGGGTTTGCTGGCCCGGGGTTCAAGCCCCATCTCCGGCCTTTTAATTTGTTTTTTTTAGCCGTGAATTCGAACGAAATTACGGACGTTACACGAAGTTACGGGGACAGACAGACAGACGAACGGACAGACAACGAAATTATTATATTGAAGTTAATTCTTCTAATTTTGAAAAAATATTAATGATAGAAACCTACGACATTGCTTGAATTATTAATATTTGGGTGTGACCATAATAAATTGTCATACGCCTATGCATATACTACATCTGTCCTGTACACATTATTGCTACTATCAACGAGGTTTCAGACGTACTCCAGTATTTGAGCATGATAAGAAATATTATTAAAATATTTTTTCAATTTATATATTACAAATACGTATGTTCTATGTAAGAAAAACTTATAAAATATTATAAAAACTCATAAATTTTAATTGCTTTAAAAATTGTTAACCCATACTAATTGGCTGTTGTTATGCAGAAAGCATCCAACACACAAAATTCTAAAAATGAATTATGCTCGAGTTAGGACAGCTCAATACAATATCTTTAAGTGCTGAAAACGTTTGTGCGCTAATAATTAATATAGTCAATGTTTTCCTTACCAACATTATGGGCGTCACCGTTAAATTAACTCTTAAACTAAAAAATGTGGTTTGACTATTTTTGTAGAAATTATCGAAGGAGGTTGAAAATTTTCTACGCCTCAAATAATACTTTTTATTTAATGCTTTATCAAATAATAAAACATAGAACCCACATAGAACAAATATTTTATTATTTATATTTATTTACATTTTGTAGAAAGAAACCAACCTGTGAAACGCGCCATATCTTAGTGTATAAGTTTTTTCTTATAATTATAATAACAACACATAAAAACATTACTAAAATGAACCCTATGCCAAAAAATATGGAATAATGAATTAAATGTCGACGTATTAGGTTTTTGTAGGTTCAAATTTTTAAAAACCATTTTCTTAATTCCATATTTTTTGGGTTCGCTGCTTTCTGCATAACTACGTCCAATTTTTGATATTCAATAAGTATTTTTGAATATGACTGATATAATACAAGCATACCATTGACTATATTCGTATACGCGAATTTCTGTTATTGACAACATAACAAATTTCTGCTTGTTATCGTACAAATCTTTACAGAATTCTAAACATTAATACGCAGTTACTTGAAGCCGTTTTCGTATTGAAATCTAGTATACGGTACATATTATCATTACTGGAAAGGAAATCGTTCACTCTTTGAAAATTATCAACCGCCGCAAATGCAAACACGACACCTGCAAAGCTATAAAAAGTTACCTTCGCAGTTTTATTATGACGAATGTACAAATTTTTTTTATTCGTACTCAGAGCCGGATTATGGCCTAGATACATTAGGCTCTCGCCGAGGGCCCGGACTTCGCCCAGGGCAATTTTAACAGAATAACCGAAAAATAGAATTTAGACCATGGAAAAAAATGACATCACCCGGATCAGGCAGAGAATAGTCATTATCCGTTTCTACTTTAACATAAATTAATGTTTTATATGCTTAGTACAGTCAAAACGTCGAAATAATTTTGACAATATGGCGGCGTGGTAATAAATCAATTAATTGGATAACAATTTCGCAAAAAAAATTGGTTGCTCCAAATATATCCGAACTAAAGCAATATCAAAGGCTGATCGTCGATGAGATAAATTGTCACGAGATTCTAAAAACGAGAAGAACTGCACATGATCGAAGGTTTCCGAACTGTTTATTAGTGCAGTTACAGAATAGTGACCCAGCTTGCATCCAGTGACTTTGTTTAATAAAAGTTTGATTTTGTATTTCATTCGCATCCTGATAAATTCGTTTTATAATATTTTTATCTTGACTATTTTAAATAGGGTGCTGGATACACACGCTCAGGGCCGTAGGGGAGGTCGTGACGTAAATGCCAATACAAAAATTCGCGAATACTAAAAACCGAAACGCCTTGTAATGTGGTGGTCAGTACCGAAATCTACCGGCCCTTAGAATGCTTTGAACAGCAATGCGCAGAAAACGTTTCTTTTTTGCAACTAAATCTTCGTGATAGGCAGTCCGCGATCCTGTTTCTTCGGACATACCGCCTGCCTAGAAGCTGGGAGTGACCGAAAAGGTGGTAGACCAGAGAGGAAGAGGCCGATCTCCAACTCAATGGACTGGGCGGACCAAGGAAGCACGGCTATCCAAATTGCGAGAAGAGGAAAATTGTTATGAACATTAGCAGAAAACTAGCTGTAACCCGTAACCGCGTAGTAGCGAACCGTCATGTAAAGTACCGTTAAAAATGATGGTACTTTACATGACGGTTCCTAAAGAATAAGTAGTTACTTATTTATAGCCGACACCTACGAAATATTAATAACGACGTTTATCAAAATATTTGAACATTTATTTATATTTCTCTCCCGGCGATTGGGCGGAAAATGAAATGATTCGAGCCTTTGCTAAGTCCTATATGTACTGTATTATTGACGGGTCATTAACAATGGTAACATCGCTAACGTTGCCGCCTTCCAATTTTGAAAGCTCGGGGTTCAAGCCCATCTCCGGCCGTCAATCTAAAATGTAAACAAATTAAAGTTAACATACATTACGATATTAATGAACTCAGTGTTTCTGTTAATCCAAATGACCTATGACTTCTTATTTCTCGTATTTTGCTATATTTTCTTCTGTTTTTCATAAAGTGCGAATTAAAATTTTACTTTCACAACAAATGAAATAATCGCGAAATCGTAGTATATTTTTGTTAGCGCCAGCTGGTAGCATTGTGCTAGCGTCCTTTCGGCCTCGAGTGTAGCGTAGCGTGGCGTGGCGTGGCGTGGCGTGGCGTGGCGTGGCGTGGCGTGGCGTGGCGTGGCGTGGCTTGGCGTGGCGTGGCGTGGCGTGGCGTGGCGTGGCGTGGCGTAGCGTAGAGTAGCATGGCGTAGCGTAGCGTAGTATAGCGTCTTGGTAGCGTTAGTGATGGAAATTGTTACATAGATAATTATTTATATTGAAAACCAGTATTCCAATGCATCATATCTCACCATGAATCAAATTCAAATCATCCGATAATATTTTATATTTAAAATTAATCGTATTCTACATTGAGTTAATGGGAGATATTGAAACTGATTACACAAATTTTTATAATGCCGTCTATGGAAAGGTTTGAACACTGAATAAGATTGCCCTGATTTTTAAGCTACATTTTAATTAGCGAATATTATTTAAAGTCCCTCCAATGCATGGGTTTAGAAATCTATTCTTAAAATAACGCTGCTTGAATTCTTTCGATCATTTGGTAGAATTAATCGATGCAGAGTGTGACTTGTACCGTTAGGGCATCGCGATACACTTGTGGCCGAACATACAGTGATACGTACAGAGGTTTTAAACATTTTGTTAACTTCCATTTTCATGTTTCTTTTTATGTAAGTGGTTAAAAATTATATCGCTACCCCCCTTTATTACTGGTGGTACAGTGCATTTCAATTTCGTAATTAAAATCAAACCTGTTAATGATTAAACAATTTAGTGGCTGCTCATTAACCTGATTTAATCAATTTAAAAAATCTTTACAGGAAATGAGTTTTTAAAAACCTTCTGTAAATTATATGCAAGCGTAGTACAAAAAATCGAGACTTTTTATTTCGCTTACAAAACCCTTAAAAATGTAATTTAATATTTATTTATATTTTTTAAAGTAATCTTTTTGGCGCATTGAAGATAAAACTTTCATTGTAACGGAAGTTACAGTAAAATTTATTTATTAAATATTAAATTAAATCTATTGAATACCACTTTTTCAATTGTAGATGAAATTTCAGTGGCGAAATGTTAAAAGAGAAAATGTATTATACAACTAGACATTGCGAAACTTCAAAGGACACTAAAGATGAATAGAATGAATAAGACTACAAAATAGCGTGGGCTTGACTTGTGATTTCTGCGATGGTTATTCTCGAATCCCTAACGCACGCGCGCGCATTGTATAGCACCATAGATTCTCCACGAAATTCCCGGTAAATGATGCATAAAACAAATCATTCAACGATCCTGCTTTTTGCAAATATCATCACATAATATCGTCGATGAAAAATATTATTATATAATTACATAAAGAAATTACTTTTACGGTCGGTTTTCTAGAAAACCGCCCTTCCCCTAGTTTCTAGTAGATTAGTCACTACTGCATGTAGTACATCGAGTCTATGTACTCGTACATCGTATCGCGAAAACTGATAACAATGATAATTGCAATAAAATCTACGATGCCTCTTTAGCTCTTATCTCACTTGTCATGCTGCCTTCAAGATATTGCGTAATTAGGAGATTAGTGCAGATAAATATACTTTCAATGAAACTGAACTCAAACAATAATTAAAAATACTACATCACCTTTGAATAATTACCTATTTTGATACATAATGTACTGATAATTTAAATTAAAATAATTTCCTCAAATAATTCGGTGCACGGAGACAATATAGGAGAGTGTTATTTTTGAGTGTAAAATATTAATAGTTTCTGTAATGTTCACTGCGTACCTACGTATGTTTGTACAAAAATTATAATTTACCTATCTTATTTGTCTCATTAGAAAAATCTATTTTGAGAGACGATCACATCAGGGGCCTTCTTTACCATATTCTATTTTCAATGTTCTGAAGTAGCATTTGATAAAATATTTTCTATGTTTAAAACATGTTATGTCTTTATTCCGTATTTAATTGGAGAGAATTGCAAAGAGATTACTAAATTATAAATTCTTTGAATGACACAAAAATCGAATATAATCGATGCCATTAAACTATAATACCTACTATTTTAGCAGGTATACCTCTTTTAGTTTAAGAAAGACAATCGAGTTAGTATGTGTAAGCCGTGCATACGAGGCACGTTGTGTCGTTGTATTGGTGTTTATACCCGTAAACACCAACACAATGAAACAATGTGCGTCGTAGGCACGGCTTACACATACTAATTCGATTGTCTTTCTTAAATGGAAAGAGATACACTTTTATTATGCAAATATACCAATGATAACAAAAATAATTTGTATATTTTTGGCCTCCTGAACAACTTATCTTTAAATCTGACATTTTAAAAATATTTTTTACTACTAAGACTATAATAATGTATTATAAATAATCGCAACAAAAATGTGATTTAAATAAGTACTTTTCCAATGTTGCATACAACGGATTTACCTGACTCCCTTACCACAGACCCCGGTCTTGTTAAGGAGACTGTGATCAACTTATACATAAAACTAAAAAACAATAATAAATTACAAAAACAATAAAAAAATAATAACCGTAAAATATTAAATGTTAAACTATATACTATGTACAGTTGCCGGCAAAATTCTTGAAATTTTTTGGCGTAGTGGGGGAATGCGCAGAAGACAAAATTTGGGTCTCTTTGGTGGAATGGTACATGCGCAAACTTCCCCCCACTACGCCGTAAAATTTCAAGATGCTTGCCGGCTACTGTACTTACTATTAATAAATAAATAAATTAATATAAAATAAAAAAAAGTTTACGTTCCGTGCAAATTGTAATTTGTGTGTCGGTTCCTATTCTCTGCCAACCGTGGCTTGTACCTTAATTCTGCTTACGCAATAGTTCAATGAAATCAATCCATTCAATTAAACCATATTCTTTTTCCGTTATTTTTCATTGTTATTACTCAATACTATACTCAATAATATCGGAAACGCATAAGATAACATATTACTCAATCAACAGACATTATCTAAGATGCATTTCCTGTACATCATCGGACGTTTCCTTATTGTTTCGTACAATTACATATGTTGTAATTATTTATATAATAGTTACATATTTAAAAATTATGTGAACATACTAATGTGCGTTCTCCTACTTTCATCTTTGCATTTCAAGCGTTCAAAATTTCACTTTCAAAAAACTCGTGGACTTTGTATTGTTAAATTACCTCGGATATTTGTATGTGCGTTATGTATTTTAATGTATGTAGATATTTTACAGATATTCGTCTACAAACCTATAAACAATCTTTGTTTTTCTTCTTATTTGCACTGTACCAACTCATTGCCTGAGTAGACTGCTGGAGTCAGCTCTTCTTATTCTCAAACTGTATCTGGGTGTCGCTTTCATCTAGGCCATTTCTTTGTAGAATTTTGGAGCATTGAGTCATTTAGGAGTTTTTTGGTCTTCCTCTGGATGACTGTCGATAAAGTTCCATATTTAAATATCCCGCTTTACCGTGCGGTCTGGTGGACTCCGTCTCACGCGCCCGTATCATCGCAGCTGTCATTCTTCCAGCTTACTTTCTATGTCCGTGATACTCAAGCTACCACGAATGCGTTCACTTCACATCCTATATTTTAGTGTTACTCCTGACGACCATCTAAGCATTTCTTCCGTTTCAAGTAGCCTAGAGTAGGAGCTGTACACAGGTCAGCACTCGAAGCGTTATCGCGCGTCTAACAATCGTCTGGCATACCGTTCCTTTGAGTTTTATCGGCATTTTCGGGTCACACAATATTCCTGTTACCGATCTAAATTTCATCCATTCCACACCTATTCTATTTTCGACAACCGCTGCACATCCTTCGTCTCTGTGAATGAGTGAGCCCAGATACTTAAATGCGTCACAGTTGGCTAATATTTACCTATACTATACAATATACTAATATAATAAAATAACAAGATACTCGTGTAATAAAAATATTACAGGTATTTACGTGGAGCACTGTCATCTCAAATCAGCCACTTATTTAAAGATGAATGCAATCTTCTCTTATTCACTCAATTTATCTCCTTAACGACCATGAAAAAGCTGAACATTTCAAAACTACTAGCACTACTTAGAGCCACTCAGTGCCGAACAGAATTTGCATTTTTTCATCTTTAAAAGACCGGTCTCTAGGAGAGTCGGTACTTACGTCTCGTAAATTAACGGTCGTAGAAAGCTATACAGGATGTAACAATCTCAACAATTAAACTTATTTTATGACGAAATACGCCTAATAGTTTTGCATTTTAAACATCAAACCTAACGTTAAATCTTACTGTTATTTGTATACATACTTTTGGAGAATTCCGGTACAGACAATTTTAGCATCAAGATTATTTAATTAAGGCTAGACATCCGTCTTCCAAATGTTAAATGTCGATGCATAGTGTCATTGGATCGTGATCTTTCAAGACGAGAACGAGACGTCAACAAATCTTATATCGGATAAACATTGCACTAGCGCAATGTTATTTACGTATTCGTTGCAAGACAGGAAGGTTGAGACAACCATAGAAAAAGAGACAACCATACGAAGTGCCGATGCTAAAACATACGGAAACACCCGAGAGCACTCGTGCTCGCGTATTTTTTGTCCAAATTCTGAAAGTTTTAAGTCTATAATTAAAAAAAAATAACCCATAAAAAACAAGTTTTTATTATGATCCCTTTCTCATTTAATCAGGTTTCGTGCCTACTGCACGCGTCGGGGCCACTCCCGATGGCATACGGAATTTGATTTTAAAACTGCGTCAGTTGTTGACATATATCATACATTCGAATTTTTATTTTTACATATTAATTAACATATTTTTAATAAAAAAACTAACTTTAAAATAACGCTTGAATTTCCAATGTGCAGGAGTAAATACAATGCATTGTTTAAAATCATCTCATATGAAAAAAGCGTTTTCAAATCATCCAAAAACGTAATAATTTCTTGCATTCTTAAAAAATTATAACATTATTAATATTGAATATTTCTTAATTATTTTAGTAAACAATCATCACCGTAAATTAAGCATTATACGAATAAAAAGCATATTCTGCGTACATATAAATATTCAGTAAAAATTAATATTTTCTAAGACACTAGACTACAGTCTAGCATAGGCATTCTTATACAGGGTGTACCAGAACTAGCAGCAGAAACTTGGCCGGTAGATTCCTGCTATGTTATGAGTGTAAAATGTTCAAGCAACCATGACCTAATATCAATAGTTATGAAGATATGCAATATCAAAGTTAGCATCTTTTTTTCAATATTTCTTACTGACAAAAAGTTGAGCCATCCTTACAGTAATTTATATCGATTATAAAAAATTCATTTGCTTCAGTAGAACTTAAATAAAATGATAAAAACCTTGTAAAAAAATCTTTTAAAAATTTTTGTAAAGTTTTTATCATTTTATTCGATTTGTATTAAAGCGAACGAATTTTTTATAATCGAAATAAGTTACTGTAATGATAGTTCAACTTTTTGCAAAAAATAAGTCAGAAATATTGAAAAAAAATGCAAACTTTAATATTGCATATCTCCATAACTATTGATATTAGGTCATGGTTGCCAAAACATTTTAGACTCATAACATGGGAAAGAATCTACCGGCCAAGTTTCTGCTGCTAGCTCTGGTACACCCTGTACAAATGGATAATTAAAACCCGCATTTTCGTAAAAAAACGCCGAAATTCCAAGCAGAGAATATTATTGACTAAATTACAATTCTCGTACTAACCGTACACCGTAAATATCACAGGACACAATAATTGCAGGATTTTGAAGCTGAAAATTCATGAATAGAAAACCATTTGTTTTTTTAAATTGACTTCGATTGATTTTATTCGCTTAAATCTAAAACTAAATATGTAGGTACTCGTATTGTAAAATAATTATAAAAAAATATCAGGTCCATGTAATTTGATGCGGTGACCCTTGCTAATTTGACATATTTGGTTTGTACATAGGTATTGGCTTCTTGGAGTATACAACTAAGGGTATTGGCAACAACAATAATTGGCTTTCAGTAGGAAACGCTGAGACGCTGAAACGCAGTCAGGCTTAGAAAACTTTTTTTTTTCCAATATTTTCTTGCGTATCATCCTGTATGTAAAGCGTATTAATAATTTTGAGAACGTTACGCCCTGAAAATATTATTTATATTATTATGCAATTTATAAATGTCTATTTTTGCCACAGGCGAAAAATAATCATAGTTTTATCACTATTGGTAACTTATATGACGGATACATTTTAAAAGATGTCTACTGGATATTAAACATTTAAATATACAGTGACGAACTAGTCATGGGCTGAATACGACATCAAAGCGCCAAAAATGCATATTACGTGTGTTTTGAATTACTTCCTCACTTATAATAATAATGTATTTTTTATGATGGTCTATCATTATGCCACATTCAGAAAAACATCTCACGTGAAAAGTTACTTTTTAAATATTTTTATATAACGCATAAATTAGCAAAAAAATATAGGTATACACACATACATTGAAACCTTGGATTGTGAGCGTCGTTCAAGGTACTTGAATATCGAAGCAAATTTCCATGTAAGAAATAACGTTTCTTTCCACGACCTAAGAATATTAAATAAAAATATTTTTTTATATTGTAACGAAATGAATTGTGCACTTGTCCGAATTACGTGTACATCACTGTGGAACAAAACTATGCAACCACCCTTACACAATCTAGACTTATCTACCACATTCGGGACATGTCTACAAACGTCTAGAAGCGACGGGAACATTCTCGGAAACACTAAAATAATAATTTAGGAAATTCGAAAAACCAACATGTTTCGTATAAAAAGGCGGAACGAGTGCCACGGCACGTTAATGTTGTTTTAACGTTTCTATCGGTGCAATATTAGCGACAAGTCGCTACAGTCGATCGTTGTTACAAACACGAATATGATACCAGGGACGCGCAGATTAATTGAAGCGAAATACCTACTTACGTGCGATAGTTGAACGGATTTTAATTGAAAGCGTTAAAAAGCGATAGTAAAGTGTTCTTAGGCGAGTGATAGTGTTGATTCGAGACTAGCGTTTAAATTTCATTCGTGTTCAGTGACTTTGAAATCTTTGTTTCTTGCGATATAAATCAATCATTTCGTAGATAGTCACCTCCTGGTCATGTTCCTTCGCCAACCCTTGAATGTCATCCTCATCCATCTCCGGTCCCATGGTCTTACCCAAGTGAATAATTTTTATATGATCGATAATCCTGAAATCATGCAGAGCATTGGTTTGTTTGTTCCTGATAACTGCCTTAGACGGCGTCAGCATAGATCATTTCACATTCCACAGGACTAACCTGCCGATGGTTATGCCTGTTGGAAGAGCTACCAGTGTGCTTAACTTTATCACTTTGGACATCGATCCGTTCCATATCTCTGAGAGGGTTTTCCGAAGAAGAATTCTCCTAATAATAATTTTTTTATGTATATTAATGAAATGAATTAATTAAATGTAAGTTTGTCATGTCCATATTATTTATGAAATAAAATTAATTGAATTGAATTTCCCCACAAACACCCCCCAACACAATCAGACCATATTTTTCTCCTAGCAGATAACCCCATTCTAGACTTTATCGATTAACTTGATGCAGTTTTCTTCTTCTTCAACCTTCATCTCTCCACTGCTGGAATAGGCCTCTTTCATACTCTTTTTCATTAGGAAAGGGTTTGGCATTAAAACACCACGCTTGCTAGACGGATTGGTGAGTTTTGAAATCAGCCGCCATTAACATTGTGAACAGACACTGTTTGTAGTCACCCATTGTGGCTCAGAAGCTACTGTCTATTAGTCTGCGAGAAGTATTTTATTTCCCTCCTACCCTCCATATATGGTGAGTTTTCCCCTATCCACCACCTGGGGACGAGTCTCCTAACGGTTATACGCTCCGCCGACGACAGTTTGCGATGTGTAAATGATTTTTCCTCAAATTTCTGAACGGAAAGCTTTGTACATTCGATCACGTCAAAGCATCACTCAGCAGACAAAGCTTATACCCGTATTAAAATTATTTTTAAAAGTTTATCTTGAAAAACACTCGAGGACCAAGCTACTCGCAGTTCAAGGTTTTACCGTATTTAAAAATTATTTTAAAAATATTACACGAGGAGTGTTATTTACGAAGCGACCAAACCGTTAATTCCAGTCCTTAAAGAATGGCTCAATAAATTAGTTTTATTCTTGAAGAATAATCGAAAATATTATTGCTTTCGCATTTAATTATGATTAAATTTTATAAACAACATTACCCTCCTTTTGGTATGGGCATTTTTGTAAGTTCACGCCTAGATGTTGTTAATTATAACTAAACTATTGTCAATTACATGTTTATGACGATTTTAGGTAAAAATACTACGACACGTCAAAATCTGTATATTTATTATTTTTTCCGTCCCAAAATATTTTTTTTTGATTCTTTTTTAATTTGAATGGGTTTTTATGTGATTTTAATGAAATATATGAACCATAGATCCCTTGTAATTAGGGAGCCAACACTAATATTTAAGTGATTCCTGTATTTTTATCACAAGTAGACAGAATGGACCAAAATAGTTTTGTCTCTAACATTGGCAATAAAACTAATAATAAACGCCAAGATGGTTTGGGCACGTGAAACGTACGTTGAAGGCAATAAGAAGAAATGCTGCCCGCGAAAGATCTGACATGATTAAACCAGATATAGGAAGGGCATATTGTTATAATGTAGATTTTTTAATATCTTTCGTTTCTCAGATCCTGTATCTCGTGCGTTTTCAGAAGTGCCCCGAAATTTACGCAATTTTCTAGGGAAATTGTTTATATAATAGGTAAGGGCCATAGATCTCACTGCGATAATTGTTAAGTACTTACCTCTCTTTACTACGACAAGTCCCTCCAATGTTTATGTTTATGTTAATTTATATAGCGCCGTTTTTGCGTAAGAGACGCTTCAAGGGTGCTTTACAGGTGTGACATCCCCAAGCATGGAACTCAAGAGATAGAAGAAACTGCAGCAAAAATGCATTACAAAAATGAATCTACAAGATGCCGACGACCGAGAACGAAACAAACATGGATAGACCTGTACAATAACAGTTGTATTAAGGGCGGAATCGGGAAAGTGGTGTGATATATTTATTTGCCAAACCCCACGGAGACGTAATAAGAAAACGAATTAAAGCAGTAACATATTCATTTTTGTGGAATGTTGGCATGACCGCATTCAATAGTTTATCTGAAGACATTTATATGTTTCCACAACTAAGAAGTCGTTTATATACGAGAATTCATTTAGTGTTACCAAATAGTAAAACCTGTACTGCTCGTATAATTAAAGCCATTATTTGCATCACCTGTTTCTGACACTCGGTTCGGTTAGCTGTCGGTGCGCGCGGGCGCAGCGCGAACCACAACCACCGCCGCGCGCCTCCTCACTCCAGCGCGGAGCACCTACCCGCTGCAACCTGGATCAGTAGCGGCTGACAAGTGCAATCCTTTTATTAGCATAACTTGCTGTAACCTGTCAAAAATGACTCTACTTTTACATGCAGGTTCATAAAGAATAATTTGCGTATTTTAATAGTTATAACGACTTTTATCAAAATATTTAAAATAAAAAATAACCCATAAAAACCAAGTTTTTATTATAGGTACCCCCTTTCTCATTTACTAGTTGAAGCATTTTTTTTTTGCTCAACCTACGCGTTGGGGCTTCGGTCGGGCGACGCTACGAAAGGGAGTAATAAAAAATTTCCGAAAATCCAAAATTATACTATAATCAGGTTTCGCGTCTACCAGATGCGTTGAAATATTTTCATACAACTTAATAAGTTGTATGAAAAAACCATTCAAAATTTGAAAAATCCAAAAATTTTATTATTTTTTTTTAACGAAAATTTTATAGATCTTCTTGATAGTCGCCACGAGTCTGCTTGCAAAGTTTCAGCTCGATGAAATGGAAAGGGGTTTAAAATGGATCCAAAGTTTTTTCGTCAGACAAGAAAACAAGCAGACGCCACGAGTTAATATATAAAGGGAGTAAAAATATATATACTCTCCCTGCCGGCAGTTAAAGCTACTATTTCGAACCCTGGCGTTTTTGCTGGGCGGAACATGAAATGTTTCACTTCTTTGCTAATTCCTATATGTATAATAGCCGGCAAACATCGTGAACAATTTTCGTCGTAGTGGGGGAAAGTTTTGCGCGTGTACACTCCGTACTACCTCACCCCTGAGACCTAAAGTTTGTCTTCTGCGCAACTGAAGCCGATATTCAAGATGTTTGCCGGCTACTGTACGGTATTTTTGACGTTTAACGCATTTACGGATGTTGCGCGTTAACAAAATTACGGGTAGATGGACGGACGGACAGCCGGACAGACAACGAAATTATTATGTTTGATTTCAAGACCGTGTAGTTTGGTGGCGCGACCCTTGCATGTAGCCTGAGCAGCGCGCTTATTGATCACACTCGGCTGCCCGCTCATCATTAGCGGCTAGTCAGTATTTATTTATTTATTTATTTATTTATTTATTTAATGTTTATGGAAGACCAACAGCACAAAAAAAAAGCATAGAAAACATTGATACAATATAGATGGCCAATTACAGGTCTCCACATTTAGAATTATGTCAGTAATAATAAATATTTATGATATACTAAGGCATATTAATTATATAGAAAGAAAGAATAAAAACATTTAAGCAAACAGAAATATGTCAGTAATGATAAACATTTATGATATACTAAGGCATATTAATTATATAGAAAGAAAGAAAGAAAGAAAGAAAGAATAAAAAAAATTAAACAAACAGAAATATGTCAGTAATGATAAATATTTATGATATACTAAGGCATATTAATTATATAGAAAGAAAGAATAAAAAATTTAAACAAAAAGAAATATGTCAGTAATGATAAATATTTATGATATACTAAGGCGTATTAATTATATAGAAAGAAAGAATAAAAAATTTAAACAAACAAATATGTCAGTAATGATAAATATATGATATACTAAGGTATATTAATTATATAGAAAGAAAGAAAAAAAAAAATTAAACAAACAGAAAAAGAAACTTAATTAATTAATTACGTGGAAAAAAATTCAGCACTCAAAATTTTTCTTAATCTTGTGTGGCTGCACTCGAACAGATCAATATCCAATAATCTTATCAGTTTATTGAATGCATCGCATACCCTCAAGAAATATGAATTCCGACGATAGTTGGATGAGGTAAAATCAATGTGAAAGACTGGGTTGTGTCTACGAGATCTACAGGGAACATGGAATTTTAGTCTATTTAATAGTTCAGGACAGTCGACGTTGCCTGATACAATTTTTAGTAGGTACATCAAATCACCTATTTCCCGACGTCTGTATAAAGGTAGGATGTGATATTTTTTGCATGAACTGTCATAATCGTCAGAAACGCAATTGAATTTAAAGTTGAGAAAGCGAATAAATTTTTTTTGAATTTGTTCCAAGCGATTTACATAGATCATATACTGGGGGTTCCATACTTGCGTTGCATACTCGAGTTTGCTTCTGACAAAAGTGCAGTAAAGTACTTTCAATGTCTTTACACACTTAAAATCTTTAGACATTCTCATGATGAAACCTAAAGCCCTATAAGCCTTACTTATAATAGAATCGATATGTTCGTCGTATAATAATTTTCTATCATTGATCACCCCTAAATCTCTGATTGACGTAGCTGTTTCTAATTGTTCTCCTTTTAGTATATAGTTAAATGGTATTATATTCTTTTTGCGTGTGAAAACTACACAAGAACATTTTGAGGGATTCAAATCAAGTTTATTTAATTTACAATAATTATCTAACCGTAGCAAATCATCTTGTAGATTGAACGAATCGTAAATACTAGAAATCGGTTTAAAAATTTTCATATCGTCAGCAAAAATTAGGACATTAGAGTGACGAAAGCAATCGTGAATATCGGAAATGAAGATTATAAACAACAATGGCCCCAGCAGTGATCCCTGGGGTACTCCGCTGGGAACTACAACCCAACTCGACATGTAATTGCTTACTACCACAGCCTGAGTTCTATTATCGATGTAGGATGCAAACCATCTTAGCAAGTCACCACGTATTCCGGCCAAGAAAAGCTTATTAATCAACAGATGATGATCTATTCTATCAAACGCCTTACTATAATCAGTATAGATCACATCTGTTTGAAGTCCTTTATCCATTTTATCAGTTAGAAAGTCATTAAAGAGGATTAGATTGGAGACGGTTGATTTCCCTTTGATGAATCCGTATTGATCTGGATGAAAGGAGTGATGAAGAACTGCATAGACTTGATCGTATATAACCTTCTCGAAAACTTTAGCAATTGTGCACAATTTAGAAACAGGTCTATAATTTGCGACGTCTGATTTCGAGCCTTTTTTATGAATCGGCGTAATAAATGCCGATTTCCAGATATGTGGCACAAATCCATCCTTAATAGAATTTTTAAATAAAATTGTTAGAGGTACAGCAATTATATCAGCACATTTAATTAAATATATTGGTGGTATTTGATCAGGTCCAGCAGATTTATTTATATCAAGATGCTTTAATTGAGTTATTATGTTCGATTTACTGACTTCTATTGATGAAATGAAACAATCGGTG